>JAVCKV010179414.1:0-17351 GCA_032274145.1 Herpochondria borealis | reverse complement strand
GCTGGCCGATGAAAAATTTAAAGCGCTATTAAATGATTCGCAAAATCAATGTAAGCCTGAATTTTCGATTACTCAAAAAACAGCGACAGGGCATAGACAAAAAATTATCGACCTATTGCTTATAAGCGCCGATACTGCCTGGGTTATTGACTACAAAACTAGCCAGCCCTCAGCAACACAAAGTACGCTAGATTTTATTGAACAGGAAAAGAGCACTTACAAAGAAACCATGATGGGCTATAAAGAGGCCGTGGCCGATTTAGGTTACGGCCCTATAAAGGTAGCACTCTACTTCCCGATAATTGGCGAGTGGGCAGAATATACTTAGGCAGCTGGCGGGGCCGGCTGCTCATCGAGCAATGCCAATATTAGTGATAATACAATAGTTACAAACTGCTTTTTTTCATCGCTCTTTAGCAAACGGCTTGAGGCTTTACGCAACAGACCAGCCAACGCTACTTGCCGCTTGTGACCTAAGTGGCTTAGCCAATCAAAGCTATGATGAGCGTCGACAGTGAGCGGCTGCTGATCAGCATGAGTGCGGCCAGCAACCGACTGAGTATAAAACAATGCACGAGCCAGTAGCACAAAGCCAAACTGCGGGTCTTTTACAGGCCCTATTTGCCAATACTTACCGTTAGCGCCTTTATGGGTTTTGGCATCCATGGTTTTGTAAGACAACCACAAACTCGACAGGCCACCGGCTGCGCCACCCAGCAAACTACCGGCCATTAACGAATGGCCACCTACACCAATATCTACTACAACACCAGCAGCAGCGCCGGCGCCAGCACTTAACATAATCGCTCGTTTACGATCCATGCCCCATAAATTCCAGCGAGACTGGTCAAATAAAGGAAAGCTATCAAGCGCAAGGGTTTGCTCTTGCCAGGTAACGGTTTCATGCTGATAAAGACTTAAAATATTTTCGCGCAGGGCGTGTTCTTGTGCGACTAAAGCTGCCTCAAAATCAACGCGTAAACCTTTTTTAACCAGGTCTGGCGCTTTATTTTCACTCCAAGGAATTCTGGCTGAGTGACCCAACATAGTATCGAGGTCGGTTGCTATAGACTCAGCCGCATGCTGGTGCTGAATACGGCGAGCACTTTTTAACTTTTCAGTTGCCTGGCGAATATCTAAAGACTGCTCTGGCGATAGCTCGGCAAAGGCATTTAAAATAGCACACTGCTCACTATGAGAAGCGGTTAATGGATTAAAAACGCGCACGATAGAAAAAAATTGATCGAGCACTTGGCGCCACTGCTCTACATATTGCTGGCTACCAATAGGATTAATAATGGCCATACGGGGCTGCCCTGTCCACCGCAGTATTTCCATCTCCAGCTCATACTCTTTACTGTAAGGAATACCACCATCTATCACATAAATAATACCGGCACCGTTAATAATGGGCGTCAGTAATTGCACTTCATCGCTAAAGCGCTCGCTGTGACCTGGCTCATTAATGAAATCGATCACCGCTTGTTTACGCAAGTGTGCGTGAGGCGCACGAGCAGTTAACCACTCCATAACAAAACGGGTACGCTGAAAGCCTGGAGTATCTATTAGCTGATACAGCACCTCGCCATCAATACTCACAGGGTAGCGTGCACTAATGGTAGTGGTACCTGAAAAACTATCAATTTCAATATCGCGATCACGAGTAAGCGTAGCAACGATACTCGACTTACCTTTATTGGGGTGACCAACAACCGCCAACTCGATCATAGCAATACCTCGGTAACCGACATTGCTAACGGGCTGGCCTTTGCAAAACGCTCCCATGATATATAGGCAGCATCCAGCACTGGTTGAGAGGGCGAAAACAGTGCAAGAGTAATATCAGTGGTGGTAAACAGCGCTAACAAATCATCAAGTTCTGCTTGAGGGCTATCAAAAGCCTTTACCCACACAGTTAAATGCTTAGGTGCTTGTTGAAATAACGTCTCTAAGGTATTTTGATCATGAGCAAGCGAGCCCAAGCCTAAATTTAGCGCTATAAGACGATGGTCTTTCAAGGTTAAGCGCCAACCAATATGCACTGGCACAAGCTCTGCCGCCATAGTTTGATGGCGAGGGTAACCGGTCGAAAGGTGTTTAGCCGCCTCTTGGTCTGCTTGCCAGGCTTTAGCAAAAGGGGTAAACGGCCAGTGCTTTGCTAAGCTACGAGTTAGCAAAAAATGGCTTAGCAACAGCGACAACAAACGAAATAAACCGCTATACACCACTAATGCCATAGCAATAAAAGACCACCACTGCCGCAATAAGTTAGGGTCGAGCTGATCGCGGTTTGCCTGCCATTGGTAAAACTGAGAGCTTTCAATAAGGGTTACTGAGGGTACAGCACCGCTGGCAAATGACTGCCAAGGCAGTGATAAAGCATGGGTTACACCATAAAGCTGCTCAGGTGTAATGGCCAGCGTACTGGCCCAACCAAACGCTAAATCTTGGCCGGTTACCACCACCATAAATACCACAATACCGCCCAGACTATACCCTAAGCCCGCCCACTGGTTAAGCCAGTGCAAATAAAAACGAACGGGGGGCATGAGTAAGGCAACATGCAATTTTTTTAGCACTGGCAGCTGGTGCCAAAAACTAGGCGGCTTTTTTTGGCTCAGTATTAACAGCCAACTAGTCAACATAATCAACAATGGAAAGACAATAAAAAACAGTAGCAGCCATAAAAAATTGATAGGTCGCTCACCACTATAGCTGAGCAGGCCTATCATCGTTAGGCCCCCTAGCAACATGCCCACTGCCAATGCCCAAAACCAAAGAGAGGCTACCGGTTTAGCCTTATTAAGCTCAACAATAAAGTGGCCAATAGCCTGGGGCAAATTATCGCTTTTATGGTCTGATAAATGTTTATTTAAGCTGGGTTGGTCAGACTGATGGCTTGCCAGCTGGGCAAAAAAATGGTGCTCTATACGGGGTTTTTGCAGGCTCATTCTTCTGGGCTTTCAGCCGGCTTAGGCGTGATTTTTTTACCAAAGAAAATACCACACTCAAACAAAAACCACATAGGAATAGCGAGTAAAGCTTGAGAAAAAACGTCTGGCGGAGTTAAAAACATGCCCACAACAAAACAACCAATCACAATATAAGGCCGCTTACTTTCTAGGCTTTCAACACTAACAGCTCCAGAGCGAATGAGTAGCACTGTAGCAATAGGAATTTCAAAGGCAAGGCCAAAGGCAATAAACACCTTGAACACAAAGTCGTAGTACTTTTCAATATCGGTCATCACCTTTACACCTTCAGGCGCAAAGGCGGTAAAGAAGCCAAAGGCGAGCGGGAATAGTACGTAATAGGCAAAAGCGATACCTAAATAAAATAAGATAACGCTCGATAACAGCAGTGGTACTACCAGGCGTTTTTCATGGGAATATAGCGCAGGTGCTAAAAATGACCAGGCCTGGTGTAAAATAACGGGAACCGACAATAAAAAGGCCAGAAAGAAAGCCAACTTAAAAGGAATAAATACCGGCGCCACGATATCGATAGAAATCATCGAGCTATTACTTTCACCTAAGTACTTTTGCAAAGGCTGGGCCACCCAGGTATAAAGCTCGCTAGCAAAGGGCGCTAGGGCAACAAAAAGTACCACCAAAACAATGATGCATCTTAGTAAACGGTTACGCAGTTCTAACAAATGCTGAACTAAGGGTGATGGGTCAGTAATCTCATTCATCTTGCTTATTACCCGGTACCGCTTTTTCAGATTCAGATATAGCGAGGGTATCACTCGCATTATTCTTGCGAGAATTATCGACGACTTCGACAGGCTCGGCTATTTCGTTAATACGCTGATCGGGATGCACAATACTATTGTTTTGATCATGGTCGTCATGATCATGATCGTCGTATTCATCGTGATCATGGCTATAACTAGCCTGCTCTGCACGAGCCGACTGCTGATGTTCGTGATTCAACATTGATTCCATTTCATCACGAGTCGCCTTGAGGTTTTGCATCACCTCTTCATTATGTAATTGACGGCGAATATCATCCGCGCCTATTTGCTTTTCAATTTCCTGCTTGGCGCTGCGAAAACTACGCTTAATTCGACCCACAGTGAGAGCAACTGAACGCACAGCCTCAGGCATTCTTTCAGGCCCCACTACGAATAGAGTAATCACCGCTATAACCAGTATTTCAAAAAAACCCATAGGTTATTTGCTTTCACTCTTACTGTTAGCCGCGTTTTGAGTCTCGCTAGTGTTTTTTAGCGCGCTATCAACCGCTGGCTGATCTTTGGGTGAATCTAGCGTTTCATCGCCATCATCTTTAATGGCTTTTTTAAAACCCTTAACCGCACCACCTAAGTCACCACCTAGATTGCGTAATTTTTTTGTACCAAACAACAATAAAATAATTGCCAACAGAATTAACAACTGCCAAACACTAATACCTGAAAACATAATTCTTTCTCCAATGTGCTTTTTGTTTTTGCCCTTAAAAAGACGTAGCTTTTCTGGGGTTTATCCTCCTCGCATCAGTCTGTTCGGCTGATGGCAAGTCATCCTGGGGTTGTGCTTTGTTTCTGCCTTTAAACCCTAAGTATCGCGCTGGGCTTTTTCAGTTAAGCCCGACAAATCAAAACGCCGCGATAGCTCAGAAGTCACATCTTCCAGCGAGCAGTCCATATGCGACAATAGTACCATTGAGTGGAACCAAAGGTCGGCCATTTCATAAACAAAATGAGACTTGTCGCCACTTATTTCAACATCTTTTGCGGCTAGCAGGGTTTCGGTGCTTTCTTCAGCCACTTTTTCTAAAATCTTATTCAAGCCTTTTGCATGTAGCTGAGCCACGTAAGAACTGTCGGCGTCGGCATTGGCTTTACGCTCTTTCAGTACTTGCCATAGGGCCGTTAATGTAGCTTCGCTCATATAGGTAAAACCTCTGATCGGTGGCTTAGTATAAAAGCCATAATAATAAAGCAATTAAGCTCAGCCAAGCCCCGGTGGGCAACTGCCAGCTGGCCATCCACCAGTTAGCAACGGCAGAGCCCATTAATACAAGTACCGCAAGCCCCTGCCAGCGCTTCTTGTTTTTATTGCGTCGCTTGCTGTCTTGGTAGTCTACCATTAGCTGGTCGACCTGCTCTAACTGACGGCTTGCATGTTCAATACGTTCGGCTGTGTTCAGCAGTTGGCTCGGCAGCTGCGGTAACTTTTCCCACCATTCAGGGCCATAGCGCTGAACATGATTAAGAATCATTTTGGGGTGGTACTGCTGCTTAAGCCAACGCTCTAAAAAAGGCTTGGCGGTTTGCCAAAGGTCTAACTCTGGATAAATTTGGCGACCTAAACCTTCAATATTCAACAGCGTTTTTTGCAATAATACGAGCTGAGGCTGTACGCTCATATTAAACCGGCGAGCCGTTTTAAACAGCGTAATCAATACGTTACCAAAAGAAATCTCAGCTAATGGCTTACCAAAAATAGGCTCACAAACACTGCGCACGGCCGCCTCTAGCTCCGCAACTCGGGTATTTTCAGGCACCCAACCACTTTGTACGTGCAGCTCGGCCACTAAGCGATAGTCTCGCTTAAACATGGCCAGTAAATTACGCGCTAAATAGTACTGATCTTCTCGGGTGAGCGAACCAATAATGGCAGTATCAATGGCAATATAACGCGGCGACTCAGGGGTTTTCTTGTCAACAAAAATATTGCCTGGGTGCATATCGGCATGAAAGAAGTTGTGCTCAAACACTTGAGTAAAAAAGATTTCTACACCACGGGTGGCCAGCAGCTCCATATTGGTATTTTGCGCATACAGTGCTTCAGTGTTAGTAACCGGTATGCCGTGAATACGCTCCATGACCAAAATATTGTTAACACTATAATCCCAATAGATGGTTGGCACATACAGCATAGGCGAGTGCTCAAAGTTACGCTTCAACTGGCAAGCGTTAGCACCCTCTTTTTGCAAATCCAGCTCGTCGATTATAGTTACTTGGTAGTCATTGACTACATCGGTTAGGCGCAAACGCTTGCCATCTTTTAACCAACGCTCACCCAGGCTGGCAATCACCTGCATCAACTTTAAATCTTTAGTAATGGTTTTTGAAATACCCGGCCTAACGACTTTAACCACCACATCGCGGCCATCGGTGGTGGTAGCGGCATGTACTTGTGCAATAGAAGCCGAGGCGAGCGGCTCTTTATCGAAGTGTGAAAACAACTCATCAATAGGCCGACCCAATGCCTGGGTAACAATTTGCTGGAATAGCTCACCTTCAAATGGTGTAACGTTATCTTGTAATTGGTTAAGTGCGCGCACGATATCGGGGGGCACAAGGTCTGGACGAGTTGATAAAATCTGGCCAAACTTTACATACACCGGGCCTAAATGCTCACACGCTAAGCGTAAACATTCACCACGATCTTGAGAGGGTTTTGGCCAGAGCTTACAAAATCCAATAAAAGGTCGCATCATCCAAGGAATAGCCTGCTTAGGTAACAGGGTATCTAGGCGATAACGAATAAACACAATGATGATAGTCAGTAAACGAAATATTCTCATGGTTCAGTTCGCTCACTCTTAAGCTGGCTCACACGGGCATCTAGGCGGTCAGCCGCCAGGCTTAGATGGTCTATATCGCGATAAAACTGGTCTAACTCGTTAGCGTGGGGCACCCACTGACGCTCATCGCTAAAGTAATGGCTGGCAAGCTCAACAACTGTTTGCTGTTGCTGTTTGGCATACCCCCATAAGCCACTAAAAGCTTGGCTGGCAAAGCCACCGGCGGTGTCACCTAGATAACGGCTAAACCAACCCTGCCAATCAATATCTAATTCTGTGAGTACCGACTGCCACTGCTGCAACAAGTCTAAGTTACCCGATACGGTAACGTCGCTATTGGCGAGGCTGGCCTGAGGCTTAGTGAGCAAGGCCACTAACGCAACGGCTGTACCACTGAGCGTGGTATCGCCAGGCTCTTCAGCCTGACCAATAAGCACACCGTTATTAGTGCCACAAACCGATACCCGTAGCGCTGGCTGAGCGCACTCAACAACTAAGCGCTGGGTTAGCTGACTCACTCGCTGGCGACTGGCGGGATCATACTCTAAAGCTTGATTGATGGTCGCTTCTAAAGCACCGGTTAGAGCGCTCATCATGGTAGGGAAACGCTGGCTCATTAAGGCTTAATACCCACATGCAGGGCAACAACGCCACCGGTCATATTATGGTAACGGCACAGCTCAAAGCCGGCGTTTTCCATCATCGATTTAAGGGTTTCTTGATCTGGGTGCATACGAATGGATTCGGCCAAATAGCGATAGCTCTCGGAGTCATTGGCAATTAATTTACCCATTAGAGGCAATAGTTTAAACGAGTACTGGTCGTACATCTTTTCTAGTAGGCCGTTAGTGGGCTTAGAAAACTCTAAAATTAACAAACGCCCGCCTGGCTTGAGCACACGTAACATAGAGGCAATAGCGGTATCTTTATTGGTCACATTACGCAAACCAAAGGCTATAGTAATGCAGTTAAAGGTATTGTCGGCAAACGGAAGGAATTGAGCATCGGCCTGAACAAAGTCGGTATTGGTCGCGGCACCACGGTCGATCAGCCGGTCGCGGCCAACTTCAAGCATTGACTCGTTAATATCGGCCAGCACCACTTGGCCCTCATCACCCACAAGACCTGAAAACTTATAAGCAAGGTCACCGGTACCACCGGCAATATCGAGCACTTTATGACCAGCGCGCACACCCGACATTTCAATAGTAAAACGTTTCCAAAGTCGGTGAACACCGCCTGACATCACATCGTTCATCAGGTCGTATTTACTGGCCACAGAATGAAAAACCTCGCCTACGCGATCGGCTTTTTCATTAACAGGAACTTCTTTAAAACCAAAATGCGTGGTTTCTTTTTGACTCATAATGCAGGCTCTTTGGTTAGACTCAGACCATTGTAACCCGCATTGTGAGAAATGGCAGCATAGAACCCGCCCATATAGAATATTATATGGAGCAACACGCTATGAGCCGCCGCTATTATAGCCTAGACGCTAATGCAAAAGAGTATTTACAGGTAGGCAGAAACAATAAGACCCAGGCCAAGCACCGCCATTAATACAGGCTCGCGCGCTTTATCCCAAGAAAGTGCGCCGTAAAGATAAGACAGTGGCGGTAAAAACAGAGAGGTTAAGCCCCAGCTATAGTCTTCACGAAAAGAAGTAATAATGAGCTGAATCCAACTCGCTAACAAGATAACCACGCCGAAGGACAGGCTGGTTGCGGCAATTGGTTCCATAATAGAAACACCTTATTGATTATTATTAATCACATAATAGCAGCCATTGTGGCTTAGGCAAATAGCTATAGGCTAAAGGGCTCCTTAAACATCGATTACCAGGGTTACCGGGCCATCATTGACCAAAGAAACGGCCATATCGGCACCAAACTCACCACTCGCCACTTTAGTCAGCGCACACTTATTGGCTGCCTGTAAAAAATAGTCATACAACCGCCGAGCGAGCATAGGCTCAGCACTCGCATTAAAACTTGGCCTTAAGCCTTTTCGGGTATCGGCCAGCAAGGTAAATTGAGACACCACCAACAACTCAAAACCGGCCTCTTTCAACCCCACGTTCATTTTGCCCTGCTCATCGTTAAAAATACGTAAGTGCAATAACTTGTTAAGCAGCTTATCGGCAATAGCTTCGTTATCTTCTTTTGCTATGGCGAGCAACACCATTAAGCCATAGCCAATATCGCCAATGACCTGCCCCTCCACCACCACTGATGCTCGTTGCACTCGCTGTATCACTGCACGCATTAAGTATGCTCCTGGGTAAGCCAATCAAAATATCAGAGTCGATATTAATAGCAATAATATGCCACAATAGCCGGGAGAAAAGAATACTGACTGAACCAGTAAAACCAACAGAGATGAGCGGCCATATGCAACATAAAGAAAATACTATTTTTTCAATACAAATAGCCGATGCTTTTGATACCGTTGATGTGAATCAAATTGCCGTACGTGCAGATGCCTTCAAAGCGACTTTTGAGCACCAGCAACCCATGCTATCACTGGGCTTAACCAAGACTAGTATGATAGAAGCAATGACTGGCGACACTTTTGAGCAAAAATACCAAGCGTACGCCGAGCAATTTCAATCTGAAGTATTAACCTCAACCCAGCAGCAACTGAACGGCCATGAGGTTTATTATTTTACCTTTACAATAAACGCAGAGTTTCAAGGCAAGCACTTTGATATTCAGGGCACCTGCGCGTGTATTATTATAGACGAGCATTACTGCTTAGATTTTATGGCCATGCATGAAACTGCACTCGCAAGCACATTCCAACCTTTTGTTGAGGCCAGCTACAATAGCATTACCATTACCGGCAATACAGATGTGCGAGACAAAGCCTACAAAGCAAGGGCTGATGAAATGGAAGCCGCAATGGGCATAATGCACACCTCTCGCACAGAAGAACCCACTGTGGCAGAAAAACTAGAACACTATAATCTTACCGAGTTTAGTCGGCCAGTTGACAATAAAAACTGTTTTAAAATTAGCGATATTGAATTCGCTATCGATGACTCAAAAAGTCAATTTTTAATTGGCAAATCAAGCCGCACCTTAGACTGTAACATCGCCGCCTCAACCACGATGCTTGCTCATGGAGAAGAACAAGGGCTATTTCGAAGATATGAAGAGTTAATACAAAAAGATAACGGTACGATTACATTTTCAACCGATATTAATCGCCTATACAAAGGTGGCGAAGCAATACACGCTATAGATTTTAAAGAAGGTAAAAGTGGCGCCCCTCAGCACCACTACGCGCGTTTTGACGGAATACATTACGCCCTTAAATTTAACGGTATTATTGAATGTGCAAACGGTTGGTTTAGCTGCCGTGGCTACCTGAGCAGCCCGTATTCAGAGAATACTGACCTTCAGATAGAGATATACCATAAAATAGATTCTGCTTCTCTAGCGTGGAGCGAATATAAATTTAGTTACCCTGAAGCACTCACGGCACCACCTGAAACCGTAAGGTTTTTATTACTTGAAAACCCTGAAACACACACCCTTCCCGACAACATACTAACATTCAAAAACTTAGAAGAACTCAGCATTTTTGGGAAACACGATTATATTAACCCCGACGCCGTAAGATCGCCACTGGCTGAAATACCCAGCGAAATTGCCGCGCTAAGCCAACTAAAAACTCTCAATATTGCCAACACCTCAATCACAGAGCTACCAGCCTCTTTGGGCGAGTTAACCCAGCTGGAAAGCCTATTATTATCTAACAATTTACTACACCACCTACCCGAATCAACGTTTCAACTAGCGCACTTACAGTATTTTTATGTCAGTAATAATAAAATAACACACTTACCTGCCGACATTAATTTACCTAGCCTAGCCAATATAGACCTCAGTAAGAACAACCTAACCACACTACCAGAAACATTGGCCTTACAGAAAAACCTAAACACCCTAAACATAGAACACAACCCCTGGAATAGTTTGCCTGATGCATTCAACCAAGTAAAAAATATCGAGCTTAATATTAGCGACAAGAAGCGGCTGTTAAATTATGACTACCCAGGCGCCAATAATCGTGGCCTTACTGAATGGAACAACGCGTTTTTTCAAGCTAATAGTGACTCAAAATTATCAACGCAACTATGTGAAGCTATTAGCAACAACCTACTGAAAAAATATAAAAACGCTTTATTACACATCGCATTAAAAGCCGTTTGCCTAGTGACCACCGAAAAAGATGACTACTCAACACTCGGCAACACCCGTTTTGGCGGTTTGCCCGACTTACCCAAAGGTGAAGCCTACCCAAGCACCTACAGTGAATACCATGAGGGCGAACGCGGTTATCAATTTATTGCTCAACTCAACTGTGCCGAGCTATCAGCCCACCAAGAATATCTACCCCGCACCGGCATGCTTTATTTTTACCTAGTCGACCAAGAAAGCTTTTAGTGTAAAGTGATTTACCATCACAACGACAAACACTTAAGCTCTGCAAAAAACCTTACTATTCAAGAAGACTACATAAGTGATGATCACGGGATATACGAAGCCTTTAAAGCCGAAGCTAGTAGCATGATTGCTATACCGCACTTTTATAGCGACGACTACTGGTATAAAAACGCTGCCGAGTCTTTGGCTGAAATAGAACATGATGATAAAAAATCAGATAAATATAGCGAGATACGCGATGAGCTATCGAAAAGCCTAGGGGCTAAAGGTATTTACAGAGAATGGAATGATCACTACTACCCAGACGACCACCACGCTATAAATACCTACGTATTTACTCAGCACGAGCCACCACAAGTACAAGTAGCCGGCATACTCAAGGGCGACCCCGAAGACTGGATAGTATTGCTAAAAGTGCATTCAGATAACAATACTGGCTTTTGTTTTTGGGATGCAGGGGAAATTAGTTTTTTAATTCACAAAAGCGATTTAGCGCAGCAAGACTTCTCTAATATTCACTGCACACTAGAAAGTAGTTGACCGGCAATTAAGTAGGGCTGTGACATTCATATACCCCGCTCATAAGAACGGAAAAAGCCGATGAGTGGGGTTTTTACTAATTATCAGGACTACTTAACCGTAGCCTAGCTTCAATTCTTGACGAATGTTCGGATAAATTACTACTAGCCCATTCAATGTATTTTTTTATATTTAGCTTAGTAGGTATATCCCCACCAATATACTGCCCATGATTCACCCATATATACTCACTCAATAGACCAGCATCATCTACCAGTAATAGCTCATTCATATATGAGCTATTATAGTCATTTGGCTGCAAGCCTATTACAGCAGTATTATTCGATACTTTAAAATACAACCAAACCAGCTTACCTTAAACTCTTTAAGTTTCTCTCGCACCGACTCTTCACTAGTAGCTCTCACACTGAGAGTCTCTTTTACCAAATAAAATTCTACGTCCTAACGGAGACATTAAGAATCCTATAGACTCTTTTTAAAGATGATTATAATGCGCTTATCAAACATCGTTAAACCAACCTGGTTTTATGGTCACATATTCTTTCATTTGAACATCAACTCCGAGCCTCAAATCTTTGAGTTGCTCAGCCAAATCATTACCATCAATAAGATCAATAGGTGGCGCTCCATCTCTCTGCGCCTCTAACTTGGCATCACGAGTAAATCTTCCCGTTGTTATAAACAACCCTTTATCTGCACGGCAAATCATGGCGCCACGAAAATCTCTTATTGCAGGTGAAGAAACGGAACCGCTATACCTTTTGCACTGAAATACTACATGAAATGAAAGTACCCCGCCTATTTTTATTACACCAACACCATCGATCCCACCGTCTCCAGACTTACCTGTAACCTCTACATTCGCAAACCCTAACTCCCGAAGAAAGCGCTGACTTAATCGTTCGAATGCATCCGGCTCCATTTTTTTGAGAACTTCGATAAGCTCCTCTTCCCAAGAAAGCTCATTTAGCTCATCCGACTCTTTAATCTCATACTTAGACCCTTGCCTTAAAGAGCTTGATGTCGACTTAGATTTCTTAACAACGGACATGTTTTTAACAATTTTTTTAGCGTCTTCTTTGTCAATTATTTGGGTCTTTAAGCCTTCCGTGGTTAACGCCCACAATGCTCGCCCGGGGTTTTCAATTAACCCAAGTCTTTTTAGATAATTTCTTGCCCAGGCTGAACGATAAGATAGCTTTGAGGTATTTCCCCTGTGAACATCTTCAATTTCGTTATCAGTTAAGTCAAGCAGCTCAACAACCGCCTCTTCAATTTCATTATTTGTTCCAGACCCGCCTAACTTATGAAGCGCCTGCAATACGGGGTTAAACAGTTCGTCATATTTATATTTGAATATTTCCACGATATTTCCTGATTACATTTAGAGCCTTACTCGGCGAAGAATCGCGAGCGTTTAAGAACATTCTTCCATCGAGACAATTTATTATATTCCACATACCACCAGCATACTTCAGTTTTTGGAGTACAATAAAACCCTTCAAATGCTGAAAAAGATAAAACCCTCCCAACTGTCTCTTTTAAAGAGCATAGGAACGAGCAATAACTATCCCAATGAGTAGTAAGCATACGATTCTCAATTAATGGAGGCATCTCACCTTCCTGAGGATGAATAATACCTTGCTCTTCCAGATTGCTGAGTTTACCTGAGAGCCCTTCGTTAAATAATTGATTCTTTGATCCACCAATAGAAGCTCTTAATCCTATGTCTATTTAAGATGTATTTTTAGGCTGGATATTTTTTGAATATCGCGCCATGTAATTGGTTCGCAGCTATTAATAATTTCATTGTTAGTAGGCCATTTTGGGTGTTAAAAACTCTCAACATTAATATCTGTAGGCTTAAAAAATGGATGTAGTAACACATATATACATTCAAACTGCCCTTCATAGAACTAAAGGATCTTTTCATCATAAGGGCATGATGCCTCAGCAACTTGTTAAAATACATTACCAAAGCACCTTTTCATGAAGTAACCACACACCCATGCAAGACCAAAAAGGAAAATGGAAATTGCGAATAAGCCAAGGCTGGCACCGACAAACTGTAACGTTATTTGTTTTTCAGTAGTGACGAAGGAGCTAACAGCCAACCAAATAATACTTGCACCAAATATGCTGAATATTATTAAACCAATGAGCATTGAAAAGAACACCAAAGGCTTTTTCAGCCTTTTAAATTGAACACCTAATAATATTGCTTCAATTAGCCCCATAAACGATTCTTATTTTATTATAACGCTTGCAAAAGTCCGACACAGTGCCGACTAACGCGCTTCTATTGATATAAATAATAACTTTATTCTATAACGCTTAACGCCCAAAATTTTGAACTGCATCAGTTAACAAAGCCTCAATTACCTTTTTACTACTTACTTTTATATCAGCAAATGGTTCGGCATCAGCTGATGTAGATAAAAACCAGTCATCACCTTTACTTTGAGTCGAGTATTTTTTCTCAAAATCATATCCATCATAGGCACCTGACTTTAGTACGGCACGAATAAATTTTGACGAATAACGCTTATATTCATTTTTTTCATCTACAGATAGTTTGTTAAATGTTCCAGAGTCAACCACAAATCCTCCTAGACCTGTAACGCCAAAAACAGTTTTATAGTGTTTGATTATCACTCACTCAAGTACTGCGACAAACCTATGGTTACCACAATTATGGTACTAGAAACTACAAAAATCTCCGAAATTCGGGCGTGCTTATCGACATATACATCTTTAGCTATACTTTACATATTAAGTTTAATTCTCATCAAAGATGAGACATTTAAATAATTATTTTTCAGATTAAAAGTAACGCATCAGTCGGCGGAATTTTTATTGTTATACCCTTCACCTAGTGAATGTTTAGCATAATTTCTAGGTGGGTTTTTTAGTTATATTACTGCTTAAGGTAGCCCCCATTATCCGGATCATAGTCTTTATATAAATAATTTCCGCCGTCTGTCACATTATACTTAAATACTTTAGTTTTTGAGCCTGCCTTGCAGGTAATTATAAGTATAGTTTGACTGCTGACATTTGTTTGGCAGGTTAAATAAGGCTCAAGCTTATCGTTGACCATAGATACTGTGTTATTCTCATTTATAAGAAAGCCCTCTTTCCTTTCCCCCTCTATTACGACTTTATTTTCCGTATACCAATATAAACCTTCAGCACCACCTGCAAACGCGATTTTGGAGGAAATCAATAATAGTATGACAATAATATTTTTCACTCATCACTCTCTTCTTTCTGATTCAATGCCTTTGGAAAATAAAACACAACCTAGTATTATAATTAACGATGGAATTTCGATTACTAAAACCTTTGCTGCTCAAAACTATTGAAATACGAAATCTACCAGATCGAACCGATTTATAATGCCCGCCAAGACACTTAATTACTTATCATAATTCCTCAATCCTATTTAGCACTATTAGAATATAACGCATTAGTAAATTTTTGCGTTTTTCGCAGTACGGCAAAAGCCACGTTTTTTGTGGCTTTTGTGCATTTAACCCAATTGCCAAATATTTTTACAAATCAAGATTTCTAGTTAAAACCTCTGCAGAGGTAATAATCCGTGTTGTACGATAAAGTTCAGGGTGTTTTTCGTTGTCAAGATACCCCACTGGCTCTCCAGCGCCTGTGTTTACAAACCATGAATTTTCTGGCTTACGATCACCCAGTAGTTTTTTAAACTTAGCCGGCTTAATGCCTAGCGCTTCAGCTGCAGTATTGTAGGTACAGCGAGTCTTAACTTTGTTAACGTAGTCTCGTATTGAGGTAAGCTTACCCTGAACCACAGAATCATCTTCTGAAGAATCAACGCTAACTCCCCTAGCCACATCAAACCATTTTGTTGGATCGTTACTCATAGTATATTTTTTGCCTATTAGTGAATTAATTTATTCTGATTTTGGCATAACCGTTACCAAAACAGAGTTTGAACCGTTAGTCTACCATAGCGCTTTAGAAAATCCGCCACCCCTCCTCGATACTGGGTTCAACCGCCTATTCCGAAGGAGTATCCATTGGTTTTAGCGCTCACATATAAAAACGAGCACTTTTCACGAGCACAGCCACGCTTTTTGTGGACTTATTCTAATGTGCTTCTATGTACTTATTGAAGGTTTTTAACGTTTAAAGGGTACTCCAGACTACTAGAAAAAGAACAGTAACTGACTTGTTTCAATTCAACATAGTCTCACAAAGCCATTTTATAGTTGCCCCATCCATGCCTTCACTTGGCACCAATCTTACAGTAGCTCGATTGAAAAATTCAGATTCAATATTGGCATATATCGAGCCTTCTTGAATTAATATACCATCGATATATTTTTCTCCTGTCAGTTCACCTTCATCAAATCCTATATCAGCAAGGCTATCTGGCCAATCGCCGCTTTGCGCATAAGACATGGCTACTTGTTGTTTGAGCAAGGTTAACGTCGCTATCACGGATGAAAATTTTGCAGATTTTGTATAATTGCCATAATTTAAGGTTTGATCAATAATACCGCTATTTTTTCCGTTATTTGCAGATTCTCCATATATAAATTTTTCATAAAGGTGAAGCCCTAATACTGTTATTAACAACAAAAGAAATATCGCGAGTAAAACTTGTATTATTATTTTCATATCTACTTTTTAAGCCTTGGCTTTATTTATAATGAGCAACTTGGGTGCATAGCGCCGTAAGCACGAAAAAATAAACACGACGGCTTTATATTGTCAAAGTATGGTTACATTGTTGGACCACTTGCGTCTTCTTTTTTGGGGGCCGTAGCTTTACCCTCCTCGACAACCTCATTACCTTTTCCCGTGACTGGAGCCCTATTAACCAAATCAATTTTTACAATATCTTCGATACGAAATACAAGTTCGCCAGCGTCATCTTCGTCCTTGTAGTCATAAATCACATCATCGGCCCCCCAATATTTAACATTCCTCATCAGAATAAATCCTTTTTCTACCCCGTTGCTAGATATCGTTTCATACAGATTTTTACTTATTTCCCCAAAGTAGTAATACGACTTTATGCTTTCATCTTGATTTACATTGAACTGAGCAAATACCCAGACCTTTTCACTATCTTTAAGCGTGCTCGAAGGCGTTATCTCACCTTTAGCCCCGCACCCGTAAATTGAAATAATTAGCACTAAAATAAATATAAACTTCATTGTATCTCCATTGGTAGCATAGGGCTTTAAAAGCGTAAACATGGGCAGTATGACTCCCTTATTATGCACTATATTTTTGACGAATAATATTCTCACAAAAAATTTCGAATTGTTCAGTATTGTCAAATCCTCTTTTAAGTATAATGTGGATTCGCATCCCGTTAATACGAACAAACATGTAATCTTTGAACTTGTATAATTTCTCAACACTTTTCCAGCGTGTTTTTATTTCGCCACCCTGAGTCTCTTCAAAAAAAACTCATCACTGACTTTATAATCATTTTTTTCCAGCGCATAAAATACTGCTTTTTTGCGAAAATTCGCAAAAAAAAGGCGATTAAAGCAGTATGCTCAAATCGCCCTCAAAACCACAAAAGACATCTTTACTTTACTTATATTTTAGTTCACTCTAAAAACTCCTAGCTATTAAGGGTTTATTCATGAAATTAAAGTTCTCTACATTTATTTTACTGCCATTTGTAGTGTTGTTATCTGCCTGTGAGTCATTGCCTAAAGATAGCCGAACCACTAATGAAAGTAATACCATTGTTGTATTACCCGTTGCCACTGCGGTTCAGGTAGATTACCAAGACGAAGTAAAGCTATTACGCCTTAATCAGTTAAT
>JAVCKV010179413.1:0-50383 GCA_032274145.1 Herpochondria borealis | reverse complement strand
AAAAATCTGCAAACCATATTAATTCCGCAAGTTAGAGTGAGGCTCGGGGTTACCCACAATTCTGAGCTCATAAGCATCCTATCTCGTCATGACAATAAGTCAATTCTTCCGATAAAGAATAGAAGTTTTAGGGTCAAGATGAGGATAAGCCCGAATGTGGTTTCGCTTAACGTGACACCCATCTCACTGAATGCCATTATCGGAAACTGGTTCTATTGAAGGCCGATTGGTTCCATTCTTAAAATGGCTGTCCGGTTACGGTTACGGTTACCGTAAATTACAACACCGACCCTCTATCGATTAGCACGCATGGAACTCGAGCGCAATGCGCTTGTAAGAATATCCAGACGAAGTAGCAATAATTCACAATATTTGGTGCCATGGCATGCCTGCTTTCGACACCACCCATGGTTCATTAAGTAATAAAGCAATAGTAGTCCCTCATATCCCACCACTCTTGGCTTTCCGATCTAACTACCGGTTATGAGGTACCAAAGAACTAGGGGGGATTACCCCCCAGCCCAAACAACCACCAACAACAATTACTTTAGGAACACAGATGTGGATCAATTGAGTTCTTTTCCAGTACTTTTATCCAATCTATACTTCCAGTAGCAGGATTACCATTTGCTATATTGTTCTTGAGGCTACCAACGTTCCAGGTACCCCATTGCGTTCCGGTTTGACCCTCCATAGTGAGAAAAATCGTATGAACCTTTTGTTTGGACACATGCGATGTGTTTGTTCTAACTCTTTTCCCATCAATGGAAAACACCATACAGTTCTTATTCCACTCGACACCAAATGTATGGTACTGGTTTTTTCTTAAATCAACGCCATGTATGTTTCCACCGTAAATCCATTGTTGCAGATTAACGGAGCTACCATCATGAATAGCGGTGTTGTACGCTGTTCCCCAAGTTGGCATGTACTCAAACACATCATACTCAGCACCAGTATTCTTATTTCCGTCAAACGAATTATTACCCCCCAATGCGAACAACCAACCCGCAAACCAAGCACCTCTGGCTTTTACTTGTGATACGTTTGCACGGTACTCAACTTTTAAGGTTGAACTATCTCCAGGACCAAATTGTCGCTTTGAAATCAAATAACAGGTTTGTCGCTGATTTCCTACATTTCTAATTGATAAATTTAGTTTACCGTTAGATTGAGAACACGAGTTAATATTGTTAGTTGTGTCCCGATCTGGAATTGTCCAGTTAGCCAACTTAAAGTTTGAGGAAATAGAGCTCCCGTTAAAGCCATCCCAGAATACTGTACGATACCCTCCCCCGGAATCCGAAGTCCCCCCTATAGTCACAGAGCGAGCAGATATTTTCCCCCAGCCAGAGTTGAAAAGATGCTCTGTATAGGTTCCATTTGGACAGCTACTAGCAACCGGTCGTGTGGATGCAGAGGTGTTGTACACCTTACAGACAATAACAAGACCGTTTTTGATCTCCATATGTGATGCCGCAGCGGTACCTGTGTGGCTCGCAGCAAACCCGGATGAACTAAACAATAACAATGCAGGAACAATAATCTTTCTGTATATAGATTTTTTCATTTTGACACTCCAATTACATTAGGTATAAAGTTGAGAAACAAACTAATTACCAAACTCCTTTTCAAAAACCCTCCGACTAGCGGTGCAATTGCCTTTGCATGTTAAGAGTAGGCTATTAGTGCTGTCGACGTTGTCACCCAAGTGGATGACAAGCGTTTTTTGTTTAATACGTTTCTCTGACTCTGCAGACACTTGCGATCCGCTCCAACTTGACATGAAGACTTTCCCACACAAGTTACTTTTGAATTGAGAAAAGACAACACTTAATTTCAGTACAACAATTTAATCAATCTTGAGTTAGAAAGTATTCGAGCCCTGAAAGCTGTTGACTATCCGATTACTCGCTTACGGCTTTAACCAAGACGCTACATGAAACTGAGCGTCCACTACAACCTTCACCCTATTGGCGTTTTAATAGGTTGAAATTCATTGACATCTACTACGAACCTTATGGTGCTCCGTAAAAGGTCGAAGGGTGATGGTTGGGATGCCGCTAGAGCAAAAGACCAATTGCTAGAAATGGCCTAAACTGATCAAAGAAGTTGAATTGAATATTATTCCAGATTCAATCCCGTCTGTAAGAGCCTTTGAGATCACGAAAACATCTTTTGTAGGCACGAACAAGAATGCTGTGATGACGCAGATCTGGATTGCGTTATGCGTATACTTATTGATAGCCTTTTTGAAGTTTCAGTCGAAAACAAAGCGATGCAACAAATACTCAGACTGCTACAAATGAATCTGTTTGAAAAATGGGATCTTGATGATCTAATACATGGCCGCTTCAAACAAAAGGCACCAATCAATAAAAACCAATTTTCATTTGCCTTATAGTTAGCGGGACACTTGTGACAGCCTATAGTTTTTTAAAAAGCGGAGATAAAATTCTCGCTTACGCTTCGGGTTTCCATTGGCTTCAGAGACTCCGCCAGAAGGGCGCAGCTCTGCCGGAAGGGCACAACTCTACCCGCAAGGAGATAAAACCAACTGCCAACAAAAATTAAACTTAAAAAACATCTAACGTCGGAAACTCTGATGTAGCTTCTATACAGTCCCAAAGATAAACCGCTGTTCCAGCATCCCCCGTCCAAAACGGGGTACGCCGGGAGCCGGGATAAAATTGTTCAAGCTCACCAATCTGGCCGATCGCCTGCATTGCATAGTTTCTTGCCCGTTGAAGCCATCGTTCATCGCCAGTGCGTTTATAAAGCTTAAGAAAAACATAGCCGTTCCCGCTAGTGCCGTGGCACAGGTTCGGCCCTTTTTCCAACAGCCCGGCATCCCATATCAACTCGCCACCCTTTAGCAGCACATCATCAAACCCTGAATTAACACCGGCGGGCAAAGCGGCAACCAATGAAACGATACCCGGTGCGCCGTGGCAAAAATGAAGTAAGGCATGAGCATTTTTTTTGGATCGATCGGACTCCAGCCGAGGCCACCAGTTTGCATGTCGCTCTGTTTGGTGCGCTGTGTTGACTACCGTTTGCATTACACGTTTTGTAACGCGAGACGCTTGAGCATCTGTTAATAAATGCATTCCTGCAATCAGGGCGAAAGCATTGCCGCTAAACCCGTGGATCCCGCCTAAATAGTAACCTTGTGAGCGGTACAGATCGATATTCCACAGATACCCTGCCCCGTCGACTTTCTCCCACGCAGCGAGCATTTTTTTGGCTTGCTTACGGTATGCCTTCACCCATCTTTGCTCTGCAGTCCATTGATGCATAAATAGTGCTGCGAGCATTGACCCTGCCAGTCCCCACATAAGTTCACGCACCGGCTGAGAATCGTTCTGTTTTATCGCGGCTTCAATTTGGTTGGCAGTCTCTTCAGTGCCTGTATGTCGGTACTGCATCATTAATAAAGGAAGCTCACCAAATAAGTATGAGGCGTTCTCCGGGTGTGCTGTTTTGCTTCGCTCTTTTCGATTCTCCGCTATCAGCGCATCAAGGTAGTCACTCACCTCAAATTTTGATTTTACAGCGCCACGCCGTATTAGATAATCAATCGCCCAAAGCGAGCCACCTTTACCCAGGTAAAAATCACTCTTAAGCTTGCCCCTGCCGTCGCAGCGGTGCATTGGCCACTTTTCACCCGATGCAGCCAGTGTGGTGATGTCATTAACAATGGACCGTATGGTTTTATGGACGGTTGCTTTATTCCACCGAACTTTGGGTGGCTCATAGTGACGTCTTTTACTAAACAGTGCGCCTTCACTCATGATTGACTCCGTCGGTAACTTGCGTTTTGTACTCTTTGCCAGCGTATCACCTGCAGGGCGATAGAGGTATGAAATTATTATAGAGTGACGATGATGACTCTTTTACATTAAACCCTGCCCGGCACAATTTGCCGAATACGGATTTGGGGTCTTTTGCGTTAGTCACGTGAGACTAAGGGTAACCGCTAGCGCTGCCCGGCTAACAGACAACATCAACAATGGATTAAGCCATACCGACACCATAGAAAAACCACCTGACATTTCTATTCGAAAAATTCAGACTCAAACTTCACTATTACCTGGCAATAGAATTCAGAGAATGTTCTGCCGAACGATCTGCGCTACGCTCACAGATACTGTGCAAATAGCATTTCCGGTGCAGAAAAATCATCTGCCCGTAATTTCCTGACCATTCATCACGAACACGTCATTCAAGCTCTCACACTCCTTAGTGCAGCCTTACTGCCACGGCCAACACCCATGCTAAAGGGCAGAGAGAAAAATGTTTGGTGGTTTCGCTCAGCGGGTGGAAGAACGAATCTTTGAATTTTTTGAAGCATCCAGGCGTGTCGATGCTTTACTTGAAAGATCCTCAGCATGACGGTGAGAGATTCACGTAGCCCTTCCAAAGATTAGATATAACCCTCGCCTGTAATTCCGGGCTCTATAGGCTACTGACTTTAATTCCGATCAGTTCCCGTCACTTAAACTCGCTCTTACTTCTTCGATAATTTCGGCAGCGATAGGATGCGGATCTACGTTTTTTCTAAGATAGACACTGATTCCATCGGTCAGGTGTTGTGATAAATCAGTGAACCTGATGAGCTTCCCTTCTGCGATTCTACTGTTTACCGAATGCCGCCATCCTAAGGCTACACCTTCACCACGCTCGGCAACCTCGAGACAGACCTGGTAAGAACTAAATACAAGTTGCTCCACAGGCTGGTTTTGCCTGACACGGTATTGGGCTAGAAATTGGCGCCAGCCGATATTTTTATTGTTGTCATACTCAAGATGCAGTAGTGGCAACCTGCTGAGTTCAGCGGCAGACACAGTAGACTTAAAATTCTCTGCAAACAGAGGCGAACACACAGGGAAGATTAGATCATCGGCGATGGTTTCTACATCGAACAGTCCTTCTGCACGCGATCCCATCTGAAACCCGATATCAAATGGTGATGTCGTTTGCTCTATCGGTTCGTAACTCGATAGGATATTGAATTTCACGTTCGGGAAAAGCTGTTGAAATCTACCGATAAGAGGTGCAACTACAGTCGTTGCGACAGACAGATCAGAATAAATGGTGAAGCAGTTTTCGCTATTCGCTCTATTGCGCAATTCTGTTGCAGTGGATGCAAGGTCACCCAACGCACGGCGCGCCGACTCGTAAAGTTGTACCCCGGCGTCTGTGGGTGACACATCATACCGGTGACGCTCAAACAACCGAATTTCCAGGTTTTCTTCGAGTTGCCGCATTTGCCGGCTGACACTGGCCTGGGAGAGTGCACATTCATCAGCGGCGCGACTGAAGCTCAGCAGACGCACAGCCGCCTCGAATACCACAAGGGTGGATAGGGGCGGTAGTTGGCGCGCGAATTCAGACATAGCTAATTCAAATATCTAAGAACAAAATAATTGCTTCTGCAGCTGAATTCTATTGCATACAGTCTCATTTACCAAATAACTGAGAGATAGAGATATGTCAGCTAAGGGAGACCTGAAAGGCCCGCGCACTAACGCAGCTGCATTGGAAGCGGCTTTGATGACAGTCGTTGATGCTGCCAGAGCCCCGGCGTCCAAAGTGCTCACCGCACCGGAAGCGCACACAACAGCGGTTAGGGGAATACCCTCATGACTACGAGCACAGTGGGTAAGGAATTCCGTCAACTACACGATTCACCCGGCTTGTTTGTGATGCCAAATCCGTGGGATGCCGGTAGCACAAGGATTTTCTCCCAATTTGGATTTAAAGCCCTGGCCACCACCAGTGGCGGGATGGCTTATTCACTGGGTAAACGCGACGGACACGTTGGCAAAGAGGACGCGTTGCAGCATTGCCGTGACATAGTAGCTGCCACGCATTTACCGGTTTCCGCCGATCTGGAAAATGGCTACGGTGATTCACCAGAAGAAGTGGCCGATATGATTACTGCGGTTGCAGCAACCGGAGTCGCTGGTTGCTCAATCGAAGACTACACCGGCAATCCAGGGGCAGCCATCTATGACAGCACACTAGCGATAGAAAGAATTCACGCAGCACATGAAGCAAGGGCATCACTGCCGAATGATTTTGTACTGACTGCACGTTGTGAAAAGTTTGTCTGGGGTGAACCGGAACTCGATAAGGTCATCGAGCGCTTGCAAGCATTCGAAGCCGCCGGAGCTGACGTCCTGTTTGCACCGGGCATCGAAAACCTTGGTGATATTGAGACAGTCACAGGCGCACTTAAGAAACCTGTTAACGCGCTGATGTCTACGCCCAACCTGCCCTATGGGCTGCCGGAGTTACAGGAAATCGGCGTGCGCCGAATCAGTTTGGGTTCTGCTGTCGCGCAGCTGATCTTTGGTACTGCAATTGCTGCGATCCGCGAGGTGGCAGAAAAAGGCACGTTTAACTTTACTAAAGATGCAATGGATTTTGAAGCGTTGGAAAAGTGGTTCACTGATGCGAGTTAGCTATACAGATAATCTGACCAACAGAATGCGACACACTTATCGGCTTTGGTTTCACGCCAAAAATTGACTTTCTTCGCTACATGAATAACGATTGCGTCATGAACACACAACTCCCACGTCAATCATTTCGAATTATTACCATCATTCCTTAGGAACGGTGGGTTCGATACATTAACGTTTTCAACCCGCCCGAGAGGCGGGTTTTTTGTGACCGCTTCTTGAGCTTCAATCGAATAAAGAGAAGCAATATGAAGAAGGTGGCAATTTTTGGCAATACAGGTGGCGGTAAATCAACGCTTGCAAAAACGCTGGCGGATATCACCGGCCTGCCCCTGATCGTGCTGGACAAAATCATGTACGAGGCTGGCGGAAAAATTGTGCCACACGCCGATTACCTGAAAATCCACAGCGAAATTTTGAAAGAAGAAACCTGGATCATTGACGGATTTGGTTGCGTACCATCTGCATGGGAAAGATTCTCTGTAGCCGATACGTTGATCTATGTTGATTTACCTCTCACGACGCATTGTTGGTGGGTAACAAAACGCTTTATCAAGGGCTTGTTTGTCAATCCGGAGGGCTGGCCTGATCGTAGCCCGATAGTCAAAAGCACGTTAACGAGTTACCGGGTTCTATGGTTGTGTCATCGTAAGCTCACTCCACGGTATCGCCAATATGTTTCAGATGCCGCTGCAACAAAGCACATTGTCCATTTAAAAACACCAAGAGAGATTAGAAATTTTCTAGTGGAACTACGAATTTCTAACTGAGTCAGACGACTGTGTTGGGGAGTCGGTGAAGTTCACTGATTTGGAAGACCCTTGAACCAGGGAGATAGTACGCGGCTGTTCAGCATAGATTGGGCAATTGAATTTTTGGTGACTGCGCTCTGTGTCATCAACGAGGCGTTAAAGACAAGAGTGGCTTTAGAAATGAATGTATGTCTTGTATCTTTTCAACAATTTCAACGGCTGCGGCTTCGCTATTACCGGTAGGGTCAGTACGAATCCACTTTGCACTTGCCGCCAACTGATCATCAATAGCTAATACCGGAATTGTACAATCCGGCCCTTTACAGTAAACAACCAACGGGGTAGCCGTCGAAAAGGGGGACACAATCTGACAACTCTGTGATTCGTTTACCCGGGTGGTTGCACAAAGGAAATTCGATCCTTGCGCGATCTCTGTATCAGTCTGTTTTAATCTTTGCCGATGGGGCTCGGCACTTTCTTCGGCAGTGTCTGCCAAATTGCTTAGTGCCGCTACGCTGAATTCAGCCAGGGGCAAAGATGCTTTATCAGGATTATAGTGAATGCTGCTAACAACAGGGATAGGGTTTCCGTGGCCATCACTGCTGATTTCACTGATAGCCATACATTCGGTGCGCTCTGGTTCAAGCAGAGATTCACCCTCCAGGCTTTCTGCCCGAAGCACGCTGCCGCCACGATAGATTACTCCGTCACGACCTGTCTGACCAAAGTCTACGAATCGATAAAAGTCCGGGCACTCTGCTGCGCCAGCAGAACTTATCAATAGATTCAGCAGCAATAGACAGATGATCTTATTCATGGTTTTTTGTTTATTTATCCCAGTTTCCCACCACAACCACTATTTTACATTCAAACCGATGACTGGCGGTAGAGAGTAAATACCGGTGTAAACCTCACTCCACCATGATTGTTCATGATAATGTTTCGGCTTAAAGTGGTGCCAAAACGGCTTCCGTATTATCCGGTCAACATCACATCATGTTTACCGTTAATGAGGCTCCGTTGTCTGACGCACTTAATCCAAGAATCATGGGCACAGCATTTTTTGCCCACTCATCAGGCTGACTAAAACTCTTCGCCTGATCGCCAAAACAGCTTTCAAGCATTTCTGTGTGAATAACACCCGGATTCAGTGCGATTGATGCCATAGATCGTGGCAGATCTTCTGCCAGCGCCCTACTTAGCCCTTCTATAGCCCACTTACTCGCACAGTAGGGTGCGACATCAGAGTTGACACCACGCCCCCAACCGCTACTGAAGTTCACAATTACACCGCCACCGTTTTCAATCATCAGTGGGCAGAACTGTTGAATAACATGGTAAACCCCCTTCACATTGACATTGATCACAGCAGAAAATTCATCGACTGGAACCTCCCATAAAGGGGCATTCGCATTGATTATCCCTGCGTTATTGACAAGTATATCCGGCACCAGCCCGATATCTTTTATGCGGCTGCACCAGTGCTTTACTGAGTTAAAATCAGCCAGATCTACCACGCTAAATTGCTGCGACGGATACTTCGACGCCAGAGCCACTATTTGTGACTCTGTTCGCCCACTGCCAATAACGTTATGACCATCAGCTATAAACGCCTCTGTCATAGCATAACCAAGACCACGGGTGACCCCGGTGATTAAGATTGTTTTTTTAGTCATCTACGATCCGTTCTATATTAATGACACAAGATGGTGTCGCTATCTGATGGAATATACATACGTATGAACGCGACCCCAACAGACACTATTGGTAACTACTTCGTCGACACATAAACGCTGGACTTTTTCAGCTTAAGCCTTCGAAGACAGTGGCTTACTCAAAGCTCACATAATCCGGCCCCATAGAATAGTGGCTTTGTATTATTTACGGCATATTGTGGCGCTGAACGGTATGCCCTGCAGCTGTTAATGCAACCATTGCGTCCGTTACATTTTGCACCAGAACATGGTCAGTATCATAGGAGGCAATAGCGAATACACTGATACCGGCGTTCGCCAGTGGCGTGACTATAGACGCAATTATACCAGGCACTTCAGTGGGCTCAGAGGTAGTTTCTAAACGCAAACATCGCCAGCCTGACGATCGTACCGTTACGATATTCGAATGCTTATCTGCTTTTTCCTGACTGCAAATTAAACTGAGCTCGGAAGCAGTAGCTGTATAAGACAAAAACTCACTGTCGCCATGATCCAACATTGAGTGCATTGGCGTGCCCGGCTTGAGCTTCAGTATCACGTAGTCATCGCCTAGCTCTGTTAGTCTATGGTTCATCAGTCGTTTCGTTCGGGCAAACTGGAATGGTGCACTGTTTCATCATCATGAAGGTTTACTCCGCGCCACAAGTTATCAAGTATTTTTAGGTTATCGTAACACTCATGGCATAGCATGTTGCGCTATCAATCCGGCCAGAAATTCCCCCATGACAGGACCATAAATATCATTATGGTTACCCACGAATTGGCTGGCATCTACCATCATCGGTCGTCCCGGCACGGCAGCCTTTGCCTTTTCGATGGCACCCTGCAATGGTAGATCACTGACGTAGTCAAACACCTGCTGCGCTTTATTATTGGTTTGTGCGTACTTGCGACCCTGGAACCCGCCAAAATGTGTAGACCACACAGCCACCGGGTTAGCAAAGTCTTTATCAGAAGTTGTTCCGATGACTACGGTCTTTGTTCCTGCAATAGGGGCAAACGGTGCACCTTCCTGACCGAGCGGATCACCTGCGACAAATCGCTTTGCACTGAATGCAGGTTGCAGGAGAACCAGTAACTCTGGCCCGTCACCAATCGGCCCGTCCAAAAGCAGCTGGCGCGAGTATGCGGCTCGCGCAACGATCCTTCCACCATAACTATGGCCCACCGCAATGACGGGCAGCTTTTTAGTGTTAGCCCGCGGTATCAAACGATTTAATATCAGGTTACCAAAAAACACCCCCATCTCATCACCATCATTGGCTTTGTTAAAAACACTGCCTATATGCCCCACCTTCCTGATAGCTTTTAACCTGGCCGAACCAAACACCACAGACGGCCACGTTATACCCACCACCAATGGCTTGAAATTGTCTTGCAAGGCTGCTTTGGTGTGCTCTATCAATGTATTCATTCTACAAATAGACACACCCTGATCATTGTTCCAACCCATAGACATAAACACGATATGCGTATAATCGCCACTGACGACACGAGCTTTTAGTTGTTTCCCCCAGACATCCGTTAGTATGCGTAACGAATTACTCAGGCTTCGATCAATATCACTACTTTTTAGATAGTAAGATCCATCATCCCTGGTATATGAATTAAAAACCGGCGATTCTTTGCCTTTTTTGTATCCAGCCACATGTGTTAACACCAGGGGTCGCGGATCATTCAGACGGCGATCTATCTGCGTATTTCGTACGCTATGTTCTTCTGTGTAGCTGGCATTCATAGCAGAATATCGCCCCAGGTGGGTGTTCTGCAAAACTGTATAGGCATGGCGATCACGCGGTTTCAATTTCTCGAAGCCGAGTACAAAGCCATCATCCAGTGCGCTTTCAATTAGCCCGTGCGCCAACCAGTTATAGCGATCCAGAACTTCGGAGTCATCAGGAATGGAATCTTGCTTGGGAATCCCCGTGAACTCGCATGCCGCTGAACCGTGCGTTTCGCTATCAGTTTTGGCGTGTGTGGTTAATGACACCGACAGAAGAATTATTAGAATTATTGTTGATCTGGTTTTAATTTCCATTCTTTACCTTCGCACGCGAGTTCAGCATCACTTTTCAAGTGTTCATACCTTACGGGAATATCAGAACAGGGGGTAGTAAAGAGGGAAACTACAGTCAGTATCGATCCGGGATATCGCACTGCAAATTGCCGCGTTTCTTTGGTAATGAAATCGAAGACAACGGTAAGGCACACACAACAAAAGTTTGATCTGACAGAGATTCTGCCAGATCAGATTAAACACAAAAACTTCAGCCGCTCCGGCCTATTTAATTTTGGGACTACACACTCGCACATTCAGCCGATGGAGTAATGTGCAACAGAACTCTAGCGACTATTGATCCATTGCCCAGATATCAGTAGATATCTTCCACTCTTTATCTGCACCACGTCGCCACACCAGCGTGTCTTTACCGGGAAATTTGGCATCTCCGAAAGTGACAACATAACTACTGGTTTCAACCGCAAGGTCACCACTGACTACAAATTCAATCGATGATTTCTCGATCGCAGACAAGCCAGCACCGAACGAGGCTTTCCAATATTCTTCGATCGCCTTTGCACCACTGACCGCCGGCTCACCCGCCGGTAGCAACTTAGCATCAGCATGGAAGAGCGCTGCAACACCTGCCGCATCCTGAGCATTAAACGCGGCGACAAACAGTTTCATTTCGGCTTCGGGACCCGTATCTGCAAAGGCGCTTCCAGCACCCCAAAACATAAAAATCGCGAAAAAACTACCCAGTAATCTTTTATTCATCCTTGTCTCTCCGTTTGTTGATTCCCGACTTTATAATGCTCAGTACAGTCTAACAACTACCCAATTGGGCTATAGAGTGCTAATTCGCCAGTGTTCCGGGCCAGGTTGATTCCTGGGTAAACCTACAAACGGATGCATCATGACGGAACTTCAAACCACGGTGTAAAGCGCCAGTGATAATTGCTATCACTGGCTTCTATACGAATTTTCATCGCATGAAAACGGGCTTTATTTGTTCATTGGTATTCGATACCGGGCAAAGCCTGTGTCCAGCGTTTCGATATACTGGAATCGTTCACCGTTGGACGCTTCTGTTGCTGAGGGTGATGTATCAAAGATCACCTGCACAGTTTCAGGCATGGCTGCAAAACCCCAATTATCATCTGCCTTGGGATCGATCTCGCCGGAGGCAAGAATATAATCTACCAGTACCTGGCGATTAGTCTGTGGTGCTTCGACAATGATCGTGCTGCCATCAAGCGACGGGAACGTACCACCACCACCCGCTCTGTAATTGTTGGTGACCACAACAAATTCCTGCTCAGTATCAATAGGGGCACCGTTATAGGCGAGACTGGTAATTCTGTTCACGCTATCGTCGAGCAGTTCGCCCTTATCACCATAACGCGGCGGCGAGGTGACATCGATCTCATACGTTACCCCGTCGATTACATCAAAATTATAAGAAGGGTGTGTTTCGCTTATCAGTGATTGAGGTTCTGTTGAAGCGGGGTCAATTGTATTAAATTGTGCTGCAGATCTTTCGAGCCATTCCTGTACCTGCCCGCCATTGAGTTTGACCAGCCTCGCCGTGTTGGGATAGATGTATAGATCAGCTACATTTCTGATCGCTATTTCACCCGCAGGAAGATTAGTAAAATAGTCTGGACCTCCGCGTCCACCCGCCTTAAAAGGGGCTCCGGCAGATAGTACCGGCAACCCTTCATATTCGGTACCGGCGATTACCTGTTCGCCGTACCACGTCTGCGCGTTGTTCACTATTTGTATTGACGGGTCGTCCTGTACCAGTGCAAAGAAGCTGTTGATCGGTGAGGTGATCGTACCCACCGCCTGGCCGACCCAGGCTATGGTGCCTTCGTGTTCGCTTTGTACTGCATCAACGATATCCTGCTGTGAGGCAACAACAGGTATTTTCTTTCGACCATCACGCTCAAAAATAGCGCGATTTTCAACGCTGCTATCAACCACGGTCCAACTGTCACCGTCTTTGTTAAGTGTTAGATCAATGATCCCCAGGTGCCCGCCCCAAAAGCCAGGCATCACCGCCGGTACACCATGCAGCGTGCCTTTTTCAAGATCAGCACCGGGAAAGTCCTGATACGCATCTGAGGGAAAAACAGTGTGCGCGTGGCCAAACAGGATTGCATCAATCCCCCCGACCCGCGCAAGCTCTGCTGTGGCATTTTCTTTAAGCCCGTCGGGATGCGATGTCGCAATACCACTATGCGGGATTGCAATCACAAGGTCTGCCCCCGCAGCCCGTATTTCGGGGATAAGCTTTTCAGCGGTTTCTACAATACTGCGGGCAGTAACCTTACCCTCAAGGTGCCCTTTATCCCAATTCATTATCTGCGGTGGCGTAAATCCGATTACACCTACCTTTATGTTATGGCTTTGACCGTCAGTGTCTTTTACCTCGCGGTCCAGTATCAGATAGGGGGTGAAGTACGGCTTATCGTTCGAGGGGTCATCATCTGAATCGACCGCATAAACATTCGAGAGTACATACGGAAAATTTGCACCTGACAAAGACTTTAGAAGGAACTCAAGTCCGTAGTTGAACTCGTGGTTGCCAATGTTGGCGGCGTCATAGCCCAACAGGTTCATTGCTTTGTACATGGGGTGTACTTCACCGAAACTTAAACCCCGGGATCGAGCCATATAGTCGCCCATCGGATTACCCTGGATCAGGTCACCATTGTCAAAGAGCAGGCTGTTTTCAGTTTCAGCACGGGCTTCACGGATGAGGGTAGCCGTTCTTGCCAGGCCGAAGTCATCGACTTCTTTGTTACGATAGTAGTCAAAATTAATGGCGTGCATATGCAGATCTGTGGTCTGCATTACTCTTAGCTGCACATCTGCCGCCCGAGCCGTAATACAGGATCCCAGTAACAGAATAGCGCTGCACAGCTTCAGCGTTGCCTTGCCGGACAGCCGGTTTATTCTAATCATGATCTTTCCTCTCGATGAATCTGATGTTAAGACCAGTCTAACCCGAATGGTGTATCACTATAATTAATAATTCATTTTACGGTGGCGTGCTGATGATCGGAGGAAGATTGCCCCTGTTCACCCATCGTTTACTACCCGCTGTTCTCAGAATAGCCAGCAGATTTTCATGCGGGTGTTATTGGGTTACACATCCGACGATACCCCGGAATCAGGCTGATCAAAGGTAACTTTGACCCCATCGTTAGGTGCCCGACTGTAAAGCGAATGCCCTTTTTTTAAAGCGGTCAGTTAGATTGGAATCGACTGTCGAAAGACGGCAACTATCGGGAAATTCACTCCATGGTGCAAGATGCAAAGTACTCGCGTTAACGGGTAAAAGGCAACTCTGAAAAAACACCACGTAGAATCGATGTCTTTACCCGGCGCGTCTGACAGCGCCAAATGTTGTTCAGTCTTTCATTAATACCGTAAACTAATGCCAACACCCACATTCCCGCTGTTGGATTACTTTTTAGCTTAAGAGTCGAAAGACAATGACTGAATCCCATCTTACCCGCTTACAAATTGATTCCTTCAACACAGACGGCGTGGTGTTGATCAAAGATATTTTCAAGCCATGGGTGCAGGCAGCACAAGAGGCCATTGAACAGAACAAGGAATCACCTAGCTGGCGTGAGCGGACCTATCGGCCAGACGATGGGGGCGCGCCGTTTTTCCAGGACTACTGCGTTTGGAATAGTTTTGATGGTTATCGATCATTGGTGAAGGAATCACCGATGGGTGCTATAGCGGCAACTTTAATGCAGTCAAAAACGGCAAGAATATTCCACGACCACATCCTGGTGAAGGAACCCGGCAATTCAGTGGTCACCCCCTGGCACCAGGATAAACCCTACTATCTTGTTGATGGCCAGCAATCAGTCAGTTTCTGGGTACCACTTGATCCCGTACCAAGGGAGCGCACCATTGAATATATTGCAGGCTCCCATCAAACGGGCAAACTTTATAAACCACAAAGGTTTGATGGTACCGACCTATACGCCAACGACAATAGCGAACCTGTACCTGATATAGACGCTAATCGATCAGACTATCAAATTGTGGGTTGGGATATGCAACCGGGAGATGCTGTGGCTTTTAGTTTCGGCACCATACACGGGGCACCTGCCAACTCATCAGATGCGCGCCGAAGAGTGATATCTGTCCGCTGGGTAGGAGATGATGCAAAGTTTATCAAACGCCCGGGCAATACTTCACCTGCGTTCCCGGAACTTGATTATAAAGACGGCGCACCGTTTGAAGGTGATGATTTTCCGGTCTTGTATACCGCGTCGTGAACAGGCGGTGAAAGTAACCGCCTGTACAGAGTTTTAATTCAGACTACTAACAAGCCGTGCTAGAGCGACCCGTAAGCCTTGGTAAAGCCAATTAACGATATATCAATATCAATCGGGCCTGCACCTTCAGCCGCCACTGTAATGACTGCTTTATTGCCGCTTTTAAGCGAAGTGATTACCTCTGCACTCAGGGGTTCACGAACAAGACAACCATGCTTCTGGCAAATACGAAATGGCGCTGCACGTTCTTCACCATCATCAATTTTCAAACGCAACCCGAACTCTAAAAGTACGCCAAGCGGTGTGATGATATCTGCAACAGCATCAACTTTGACACCATTGATTTCTGCATTTTCATCGTCAACGGTTCGGACTACAAATTCAACCGCGGGTGATCCCTGTGGGTCACGCCCCAACTGGGTCATCGCACAGGGTGGCGCACCACCGGGTTCGCAGACGAGGCTCCAGTCACCAATCTGCGTGACTTCCGGCTCCCCGGCGGCCGCCGTGGTGGCTGCGGGTGCCTGTTCAAGATCGCTGAGCTTTTGAGCCGCTACAGGTGCTGCCATCACGACAAGTGCTCCGGCCGTTAGTATCGCAGCACCAATCCGTTTTATATTCACATTTAACCTCAAATTCAGTGTTATCACTATATTGCAGCACTAGCTAGCTGGCAGTGCAATACATGTGGGTAAATCGCCATGATATCTATCTTACCGCCAGCGAAAGACAACCAATGCTGGCGGGGATTCACCGCAGTGAGCACGCGCCGCGGCCAGCATCAACAGGCATGGCTTTTCAACGCCGCAGTATGATTGGTGAACGCCGGCAAACATTTTCATATTAGCAGTCGCCCGCCGCACAGATTCGGGCGGCGGGAACATTGTTGCCTGGCGCACCCGACCCACGGGTCTATTTGTAGACCGGAAAACGCCTGCAAAGTGCCGTTACTTTTTCCCGGACCTCTGCACTGACTGATTCGTTGTTGATATCGTCCAGCACATCGCACATCCAGCCTGCAAGATCAGACATTTCCTGTTGCTTAAAGCCGCGCGTGGTGGCTGCCGGAGAGCCAATTCTCAGTCCACTGGTCACGAATGGTGACTGAGGATCTTTAGGGACGGTATTTTTATTCACTGTGATATGCGCATTGCCTAATGCTGCATCAGCTTCTTTACCGGTCAATCCCTTATCGATCAGATCCAGCAAAAATAAATGATCGTCAGTACCGTTTGAGACAATCTTATAACCACGCTGCTGAAACACGGTGCACATAGCACGGGCGTTATCCAGCACCTGTTGCTGGTAGGTTTTAAATTCCGGCTCCATGGCTTCTTTCAATGCAACTGCTTTGGCCGCGATCACATGCATTAACGGCCCACCCTGCATACCTGGAAAAATATTCGAATTGAATTTCTTTTCGAGTTCCGGGTTGGCACGCGCCAGAATTAATCCGCCCCGCGGTCCACGCAGCGTTTTATGTGTGGTCGTTGTAACAACATCGGCAAAAGGAATGGGATTGGGATACAAATCCACCGCAACCAGTCCGGCCACATGCGCCATATCAACCAGAAGGTAGGCACCGACTTCATCAGCGATATCGCGAAACTTTTTCCAGTCAATGATTTTTGAATACGCAGAGAAACCCGCCACGATCATTTTAGGCTTATGTTCACGGGCCAGAGTAGCTACCTGTTCGTAGTCAATTTCCCCGGTGTTTTCATCAAGGCCGTATTGTACAGCGTTGTAAATTTTACCCGAGAAATTAACCGATGCCCCGTGAGTTAAGTGCCCGCCGTGATCAAGTGACATACCCAACACCGTATCACCCGGCTCACACAGTGCCATGTACACGGCAGCATTAGCTTGTGATCCGGAGTGTGGCTGCACATTGGCGTAGTCTGCATTAAACAGTTTTTTGGCTCGATCAATCGCCAGTTGCTCTGCGATGTCTACAAACTCACACCCACCGTAGTATCTTTTTGATGGATAACCTTCTGCATATTTATTCGTTAACACTGAGCCTTGCGCTTCCATTACGCGGGGGCTTGTATAGTTTTCAGAGGCTATTAATTCAACATGGTCTTCCTGACGGACTTGCTCCTGCTGCATTGCAGTCCATAGCTCATCGTCAAAACCAGCTATTTTTTCATCTTGCTTAAACATCGGATGCTCCAACAATAAAGTAGTAAAAAACGGTAACCATCGTAAGGCAGTAACGCCGTGTAGTGCGTACTAAGCAGTGGCGAACTTACTTTGCCCGACGACCTTTGGAATTCGGGATTGCCTGATCAAACAGATCGGCAAGCTGTGCAGTCATCGCACCGGCAAGCTCGGTCACATTGGCGATAGTTGCAGCGCGGCGATAATACTGGGTGACATCGTGACCAATACCAATAGCAGTGAGCTCGACGGTAGCATCGGCTTCAACCAAAGCGATAACCTCACGCAGGTGGCGCTCTAGAAATTTACCGGGGTTAGCAGACAGCGTTGAATCATCGATCGGCGCACCGTCTGAGATCATCATTAAGATTTTTCTTTTTTCAGGACGCGATGCCAGTCGCTGGTGCGCCCAGGTTAAGGCTTCGCCATCAATATTTTCTTTTAAGAGTCCTTTGCGAAGCATTAACCCCAGATTATTTCTGCCACGACGCCACGGTGTGTCTGCTGATTTATAAATAATATGCCGAACATCATTTAAGCGCCCCGGATTAGCCGGGTGACCCGCTGCGACCCATTCGGTTCGCGACTGTCCGCCCTTCCACGCACGGGTGGTGAAGCCCAGAATTTCTACGCCTACGCCGCAACGCTCCAGTGTATTGGCTAGCACATCAGCACAAGCGGCGGCCACCACAATTGATCGACCATGCATGGAGCCGGAGTTATCGATTAATAGCGTAACAACGGTGTCTCTGAACTGCGCTTCGAGCTCACGCTTAAAAGATAACGGTTGCATGGGATCAGTGACCACGCGGGTAAGACGTGCGGTGTCAAGCACGCCCTCTTCCTGATCGAACTCCCAGGAACGATTCTGATGGGCAAGTAGTCGACGCTGTAACCGGTTGGCAAACCGCCCTACCGAGCCCTGTAGATCACCCACGTGTTCGTCTAGTCTTTCTCTGAGCCTGCCAAGCTCTGTGGTGCTGCAGATATCGAGCGGCTTAACGACTTCATCGTGTTCGGTGGTGAATATCCGATAGCGCTGCGTTTGCGCAAATCCATCAGCGCCCGGCAACTGTAGGGATGCACCGGGACTTTCTGCCGGATCACCGTCTTCGGCATCGTCAGATTCGTTGTCAGCGGTTTCTGCGCTGTCGCCATCTTGCTCTGTTGATTCCTCATCCGCAGAGTCCTGATCAGGATCAGGGCTGGCAGATTCAGCGTCGGAATCAGAGTCCTGACTGTCGTCGGATTCGGCATCGTCATCGGCATGTTCGCCTTTGTCGCCGTCCGGGTTAAAATCGGGGATCAGCTCCATGGCCACCAGCAGGTCGTTCATCTGTTGTGCAAACTGCTGCTGGTTATCGCGGTCTTTCACCAGACGATCAAGCAGGTCAGACGGGATTTTATCGAGCTTGCCTTGCGTGCTTACCATCAAGGCCTTACCCGCCTGTGATGCCGACCGGCCACTGAGTTTCTGCCGCAACAATACGCCAAGCGCTTCAGCAACAACGGCCCCTTCATTTTGCAAATCCAGACCGGATATTCGAGCTGAATGAGAACCTTCAAGATTGGCGGCCACGCCATCAAGGTTGCGTGTGCCTATCGATTCAACGCGCGCTTGTTCTACGGTATCAAACGCGTGCCTGGCTGCAGGATCAAATGGGGCGTTGCGCTGATGAATATTAGAATCATGGTGCGCCCGCCATAACGCCAATGCATCGGTTTGGCCGCGAGTCACCGCGAGTTCACCATCGCTTAACCCGGCAGCAGGATCCTGCAATCGGGTACCGCCTATTTCTACCGCACTTCGGCCACGTTCAAAGTTAACGGTGAGGGTTTCATCACCGGATACTGCACGCGCGCAGGCATTGAGTGATTTTTTCAGTGAATCACTTTCCTGCGCCAGATCTTCCTTGCTTTTAGGTTGCCGGGGGTTATCAGCCATGGTGCTTTCCGCGATTTATCGCACAATATTTACTGATGCGAGCCTACGCCAGAACAGCAGCGGCCTCTGAAATTTCTTCGTTGAAGACGCGCTGATAGAGCTCTTCGATGAGATCACGTTCGACAGGATCGCACTTATTCAAAAAGGTGAGTTCGTAGGCCAGCGCTACATTTTTGAAAAACTCTGCGTTTTGCGTCCAGGTGATCACGGTACGCGGACTCATGACGGTAGAGAGATCGCCGTTGCGAAATGCACTTCGGGTCAGTCCGGCCAGCGCGACCATTTTTTCAACGGTCTTTTTGCCTTCTTCATTTTGGAAATATGGCGCTTTGGCTAAGACAATTTCAACTTCTTTTTCTTCAGCCAGATAGTTAAGCACAGTGGTCACAGACCATCGATCCATCTGTGCCTGGTTAATTTGCTGTGTACCGTGATACAGGCCGGTGGTATCACCCAGACCTACCGTATTGGCGGTCGCAAATAACCGGAAGCTCGGGTGGGGACGGATGACACGACTTTGATCAAGCAGCGTTAAACGCCCGGCTGATTCGAGCACGCGCTGAATAACAAACATGACATCCGGCCGACCTGCATCGTATTCATCGAATACCAGGGCAACATTTCGCTGGTAGGCCCAGGGTAATATGCCGTCCTGAAATTCAGTGACCTGCACGCCATCCTGCAGAACGATGGCATCTTTACCAATCAAATCGATACGGCTGACGTGGCTATCAAGGTTAATCCGCACGCAGGGCCAATTCAGTCGAGCCGCGACTTGTTCAATATGTGTGGACTTACCCGTGCCGTGGAAGCCTGAAACCAGTACGCGACGGTCCGTGGCGAAGCCAGACAGAATCGCGAGGGTTGTGCGCGGATCAAAGATGTAGTCTTTATCGATATCGGGCACCAGGCTGGAATGAGCACTGTAAGCCGGCACCTGCATATCCAGCTCGATCCCGAAGGTATCCTGAACCGATACGGTTGTATCAGGCTGTGGGGCGATATCGTTGTTGTTTTCTTGCTTCATAACCAGGGCGATATATTAAAAATGCCCTGACATCAGCCAGGGCATTGCGTTAAAAGATTAATAAAGGTGCGTACCCCGGACACCATGCCGAGAGTACGCGATGTTTCAAGCTTACATGGCTTTATCGATCACCACATGAGTCCAAGCGCCTTCCGGTGCTTCGGTAATAACAGGATCAGAACCACCAGACAGCAAAGTGTCTACAGTACGCTGATAGTCTGCCGGATCAAGCTTGCCGTCTGAACCTTCAGTGAGCTTGTTGATCTCTCCCATCATGCGACGCTGATGCTTCTCAGTTTGCGCACCGGAGGAATCGTTTTCAAGCACTATATCAGCAGCTTCGTCTGGATTCTCACGCGCGTAAGCCCAACCTTTCATTGATGCTTTGACAAATCTAGCAGCTTTATCGACAAATGCTTCATCTTTTAGTTTATCTTCAAGCACATAGAGCCCATCTTCCATGGTAGACACGCCTTGCTCATCGTATTTGAAAACGGTGAGTTCGGATTCAGGAATACCTGCATCGATTATTTGCCAGTATTCGTTGTAGGTCATTGTTGACACACAATCTGCCTGTTTTTGTAAGATCGGATCAACGTTGAAACCCTGTTTCAAAACAGTGACGCCACCGTCACCACCATCGGTTGCCAGATTCAGTTTCGACATCCAGCTTAAAAACGGATACTCGTTGCCGAAAAACCACACGCCGAGTGTCTTGCCGGCAAAATCTGCAGGCCCGGCAATCCCGGTGTCTTTTCGGCAGGTCAGCATCATGCCGGATTTCTTGAACGGCTGTGCGATGTTCACCAGAGCCACACCTTTTTCACGACTGGCCAGCGCAGACGGCATCCAGTCTACTACTACGTCGGCACCGCCACCTGCGATCACTTGAGGGGGCGCGATATCAGGGCCGCCCGGCTTGATGGTGACATTGAGGTCTTCTTCATCGTAGAAGCCTTTATCCTTGGCGACGTAGTAGCCGGCAAATTGCGCCTGAGTCACCCACTTTAGTTGTAGAGTAAAATCATCCTTAGCCTGCGCCAGGCCACTGAATAACCCCAGACCCACGGTAGTGGCCAGGGTGGTAACCAGTAATTTTTTCATCTGCACAATCTCCAAACTTAGTTGCGGAAAGATGGATGCCAAAAGGTAAGCATCCGTTCAATTAAACTTAGTATTCCATAAAACAATGATCCGGCAACAGCAGCAACCAGGATCTCTGCCCACACCATATCCACATTCATGCGCCCTACCTCGGTGGATATTCGAAACCCCATACCAACAATGGGGGTACCAAAAAATTCGGCCACGATGGCACCGATCAACGCCAGCGTGGAGTTTATTTTCAGCGCGTTAAAAATAAACGGCAGGGCCTGTGGCAGTCGCAACTTAAAAAGGCTCTGCCCGTAGCTTGCGGCGTAGGTTTTCATGAGGTCACGTTGCATTTCATCAGAGGCCGCCAAACCCGCGACCGTGTTCACCAGCATAGGGAAAAAGGTCATGATGACCACCACAGCCGCCTTCGAAGGCCAGTCAAAGCCAAACCACATCACCATGATCGGTGCGACACCGACCACTGGTAATGCAGAAACCAGATTGCCAATGGGTAGTAAGCCACGCTTTAAAAAATCAGATCGATCAATCAACAGGGCCACCAGAAAACCACTGCCACAGCCCATCGCATAACCGATCAAGACAGCCTTTAAAAACGTTTGCTTGAAATCAACCCAGAGCGTTGCAGTGGAGGTAACAAACCGGTGCCCGATAGCGCTGGGGGACGGGAGTAAAACTTGCGGTATCTCAAAGCCGCGGGTTACTAATTCCCAGACTATCAATAGCCAGGCCCCAAACGCGATTGGAATAACCAGGCGCAGGATCCAGTTAAGCCAGGTTTCACGAGATTCAACGGCAGCTAATCGCTCAACCGCGAACCACCCCAAGGCCCAGGCCGCGACTACACCGATCCAGAATCCACCACCGGGGCTGATATCAGAAACCGCGTTGATCAGTAAGGCAGCACCCGCAAACGAAACGCCGATTGATAGCACGGCAAAGAATAACGGAGATCGCATTGGCCGATCCGGCCACAGTATCCAGCCAGTCGCCAGCAGCACGACAACGACAGCAAACCCGCGAACCATATTGGCATGTTGTGAGGCAGAGCCATCAGCGCTTAACGGTAACTCGATCACACCCAGCGCGCACAACGCAGCACCGATCAAAAGTATCTTTTGAAGAAAAGTCAGATCATTGTGAGTGGCGTTTATTGCTGTCACGGTCATGACAACATCCCCATACGCTTGAGCATAAAGTGATTTACAAGACTTACCAGTCCCACCAATAACGCTGCCAGTAAGGATGCCATAATCAAGGCTGACCAGATTTGAACGGTCTGACCATAATAAGACCCTGCCAACAGACGCGCCCCCAACCCGGCAACCGCACCTGTTGGCAATTCACCGACTATGGCCCCCACCATCGAGATCGCTATAGCGACCTTCATACTGGTAAAGAGATAGGGCATGGCAGAGGGCAGCCGGAGCTTCCAGAGTGTTTGTGCCGTCGATGCGTTGTAAGTGCGCATTAAATCAATGTGTGCTGTATCGGGCGACCGTAAGCCCTTCACCATTCCCACAGCGACGGGGAAAAAACTGAGATAGGTTGAAATAAACGCCTTCGGTAACAGGCCCTGGATACCGACACTGTTCAGCACCACAATGATCATTGGCGCTATGGCCAGTATGGGAATCGTTTGCGATGCAATAATCCACGGCATCAGACTTTTATCGAGTGCACGATTGTGCACAATCGCCACTGCCAGAAAAATCCCGAGTAAAGTGCCCATGATAAAACCAAGCAACGCAGTTGATAGCGTGATACCCGAGTGATAGATCAAGCTTCGCTTCGAGGTGATTTTTTTCAGCACGGTGGTTTTATAAATTTCATTCGCCACCTGATGCGGCGCTGGCAACACCGGCCGTTCCTGATTAAGCGTGTCTTTTATTAGCTGGCTGGCAGATACATTTTCTATATTGCCGCGCTGATACATATCGCGTTGAAACGGGGCATTGAGAAATACCGCGGCGATAAACCAGATTATAAAAATAACCAACACAACCGCAAGTACCGGCCAAACGCGATGAAGCCAGCCATTCCTTGCAGATGGATTACTCACAGAGTTGGCGACCATTGATCTGTCAGGCTCGACAATTCTGGATTCAACCACAAGCGTCTATTCATCTTCGTAGCTATGACCAAGCCTGAGCCCTTCCCTGACACGATGGGCGAGTTGCAGAAATTCAGGGGTTTCACGAATATCGAGCTTTCTTTCACGCGGCAGATTGCTTTCGATAACATCGATGATTCGCCCGGGGCGCGGTGACATCACCACGATATGAGTTGATAAGAAAACCGCTTCGGGAATTGAATGGGTCACGAACACGACCGTCTTATTAGTTTTTGCCCACAACTGCAGCAGCTGTTCGTTTAAATGATCGCGCACTATTTCATCGAGCGCGCCGAAGGGTTCGTCCATCAACATTAAATCTGGCTCAACCGCCAGTGCTCTGGCAATCGAAGCACGTTGTTGCATACCACCTGATAATTGCCACGGAAATTTTTTTTCGAAACCTGACAGGTTAACCAGAGCAAGGTTGCGCTCGACGCGTTGCTTTCTTTCTGCTCTGGATAGTCCCATGATCTCTAAAGGCAGTGCTACGTTACGCGCGATAGTTCGCCACGGGTACAACGATGCTGCTTGAAATACATAACCATAGGCACGCGCAAGCCGTGCTTGTTCGGGGCTTACCCCGTTTACGCTGATGTGTCCATCAGTGGGCTGCTCTAAATCAGCGATCACCCGCAGCAACGTTGTTTTACCACACCCGGATGGCCCGATAAACGAAACAAAATCACCGGTATTTATACTTAAATCAATATTCGACAAGGCATGCACTGGCCCATCATTCGATGGGAAAACCAGTGATAGATCCTGTGCCTGAATGGCCGCCACCCCGTCAGCAACCGTTGATGCCTGCACTGATTGTTGAACAGCTTCGTTCATCAAACCCCAGCCGGCATATTGGCAGGATCACGAACTACGGCTCTGGGAGAGGTGAGTTCTTTCCATTGCGATAGTGCTTTGTTGACCGCAGGATATGACTCACGAGCGACAAACTGCCCATGCCCTTCCTGCGTATTGATTTCATCTTCAGAGACTGCCACCACGCCGCGAGTCAATGTGAAGCGTGGCAAGCCTGTCACCTCGATTCCCTCGAACACGTTGTAGTCGATCGCTGATTGTTGTTTGTCTGCTGATATTGTTTTACTGCGCTTGGGATCCCAGACAATTATATCTGCATCAGCACCTTCCATGATGGCGCCTTTCTTCGGATACATATTTAGAATTTTCGCAATATTGGTTGAAGTAACAGCGACAAACTCATTCGGTGTTAAGCGCCCGGTATTGACCCCTTTGCTCCATAACACCGGTAGCCGATCTTCCAGCCCACCCGTTCCATTAGGAATTTTGGTGAAGTCACCCAGACCAAAACGTTTTTGCTCAGTGGTAAATGAACAATGATCTGTAGCGACTACCTGCAAACTACCCGATTGCAGGCCAGCCCATAAACCATCTTGATGCTGCTTACTTCTGAACGGTGGTGACATCACACGCCTTGCAGAATGATCCCAGTCTTTATTGAAGTACTCACTCTCATCAAGAGTCAGGTGCTGCACTAATGGCTCACCATAGACGCGCATGCCCTTTTGCCGTGCACGCCTGATAGCCTCATGTGCCTGTTCACAGGAAACATGCACGATATACAGAGGTACACCGGCCATATCAGCGATCATGATGGCACGGTTAGCGGCTTCACCTTCAACTTCCGGTGGCCTTGAATACGCATGGCCTTCAGGACCGTTGTTACCTTCTGCCATTAATTTAGCTTGCAGTTGCGCTACCACATCACCATTCTCTGCATGCACCAGTGGCATTGCCCCCAGAGCTGCACAACGCTGGAAGGACGAGAACATTTCATCATCGTCAACCATCAATGCGCCTTTATAAGCGAGGAAATGTTTAAATGTATTGATGCCGCTTTTTGTCACGGCCTCCATCTCGTTAAAGACTTGCTCACCCCACCAGGTGATCGCCATGTGGAACGAATAATCACAGGAGGCTTTCGATGTTTTGTTATCCCACATCTGACGTGCCTCAAGCAGAGACTGGCCCGGCGCAGGCAGACAAAAATCAACCACCATCGTGGTGCCGCCAGATAACGCTGCACGTGTTCCCGATTCAAAATCATCGGTTGAGTAAGTGCCCATAAAGGGCATTTCAAGATGAGTATGTGGATCGATACCACCGGGCATAACGTAACAACCGGCGGCATCGAGTTTTTTATCGCCTTTCAAATTTTTACCAATCTGGACAATCTGCCCTTTATCAACCAGCACGTCTGATTCGTAGCTAAGATCTGCGGTGACGATAGTGCCACCCGCGATTACAGTAGTCATTCGTTTCCCCTATTCGACAATTTCTGCGGTTTCAACCACTGCATGGAAAAGCACATTAGTACCTGCAGCAGCCCAGGCTGGAGTGATGTCTTCGGCCTCGTTGTGTGATAAGCCATCAACACAAGGACACATCACCATGGCAGTCGGTGCAACACGATTTATCCAGCACGCATCATGACCTGCACCAGAGACAAGATTGCGATGGCTGTACCCCAGTCGCTCAGCAGCATTGCGAACTGCACTGACGCACTTGTCATCAAACTTTACCGGATCAAAGCCACCGACTTGTTCAATTTCAAGACCCAACCCGATCTCATCACAGATTTCCTTTGCACCCGCTTTAAGTTTATCTTCCATATCAGAGATAACTGCTTTCTCGGGGTGGCGGAAATCAATCGTGAAAACAACCTTGCCGGGTATAATATTGCGTGAGTTCGGATAGACATCGCAGTGGCCGATAGCACCCACGGCATCCGGTGCATGGCCCCAGGCGATTTCATCAACCAGCTGGGTAATTTTTGCCATACCCAGACCGGCATTAACACGCATAGGCATAGGCGTTGAACCCGTGTGGCTCTCTTTACCGGTGAGCGTGAGTTGCAGCCATTTTAAACCCTGGCCGTGTGTCACTACGCCGATATCAAGGTTTTCTTTTTCCAAAATAGGCCCCTGCTCTATATGCAGTTCGAAAAAGGCTTTCATTTCTCTTTCACCAACGCGTTCTTCGCCACACCAGCCGATGCGTTTCAGTTCTTCGCCAAGCTTCAAACCATCAGCATCTTCACGCGCGTAGGCCCAGTCGAGTGTATGGACACCGGCAAACACACCTGACGCCACCATGGCTGGCGCAAACCGGGTACCTTCTTCGTTAGTCCAGTTAACCACAACAATGGGGTGTTTGGTCTTTACGTTCATATCGTTGAGCTGGCGTATGATTTCAAGACCACCCAGCACACCCAGCACACCATCGTACTTACCACCCGTTGGCTGAGTATCAAGGTGACTTCCAACATACACTGGCAGTGCATCAGGATCAGTTCCTTCACGGCGGGCGAACATGGTGCCCATCTGATCGACCCCCATCGTCAACCCTGCACCATCACACCATGCTTTGAAGAGCTCCCGTCCTTTTGCATCATCATCAGTGAGTGTCTGACGATTGTTTCCACCGGCGATTCCAGGGCCAATCTGCGCCATTTCCATAATGGAATCCCAAAGGCGTTCGCTATTGATTTTCATGTTGCTGGAAATGGTCACGGTGTTACCCTCTATTTTTTGTTGTTAGTCTAGAGATTTAAGAACGTCTGCCAGTACACCAAAGAGTTCATCTATCTGTGCTTTAGTGATGATTAACGGTGGCGACAGGGCGATGATATCGCCGGTAGTACGAATTAAAATATTTTTCTCAAACGCATCTAGAAAAGCGGTGAATGCACGCTTGGTGGGCTCGCCGGCGATTGGCTCTAGCTCTATCGCACCGATTAATCCGAAATTGCGAACATCGATGACATGCGGTAGCCCTTTCAGGGAATGCAAAGCATCTTCCCAGTACGGAGCAAGTTCTGCAGCCCGGGTCAGCAGACCTTCTTCCTGGTAGGTTTCCAGTGTGCCCAAGGCCGCTGCACAGGCTACCGGGTTACCGGAGTATGTATACCCGTGAAAAAATTCAATCAGGTGCTCGGGGCCCGTCATGAATGCATCGTGAATATCATCACGCACGAAGACTGCTCCCATTGGAATAACACCGCTGGTGAGGCCTTTTGCTGTGGTGATGATGTCTGGCACTACGCCGAAAACATCGGGGGAGAACGCACCACCCATTCGTCCGAAGCCGGTGATGACTTCATCAAAGATCAACAGTATTCCATGCTGATCGCAGATATCCCGCAGCCTTTGCAGATAACCTTTCGGTGGCATTAAGACACCGGTAGATCCAGCCATGGGTTCGACAATGACCGCAGCGATGGTTGAGGCATCATGCAGCGCAATGATTCTTTCAAGATCATCTGCAAACTCGGCACCGTGTTCCGGCAGGCCACGGGTAAACGCATTGCGTTCGATATCGTGGGTGTGACGCATATGGTCAACGCCGTTTAGCAAAGAACCGAACATCTTGCGGTTAGAGACTATGCCGCCGACTGAAATTCCGCCAAAATTCACCCCGTGATATCCGCGCTCGCGACCGATCAAGCGGGTACGACTGCCATCACCTTTGACACGGTGATAGGCGATCGCCATTTTTAATGCAGTCTCTACTGACTCTGAACCGGAGTTCGTAAAAAACACATGATTCATGGTTGCCGGAGAGATCTCGGTGAGCGCTGAAGCCAGCTCAAACACCTTCGGATGACCCAACTGAAATGCCGGCGCGTAGTCTAGCTCTGCAACCTGCTTTTGCACGGCTTCAACAATCTTTGGTCTGCCGTGGCCCGCGTTGCAGCACCACAGGCCTGCGGTACCATCCATCACCTGCCGACCATCATCGGTGGTGTAGTGCATATCTTTTGCAGCGACCATCATCCGTGGCGTTTGCTTAAACTGGCGATTCGCCGTAAACGGCATCCAGAACGCTTCCAGATTGTTAGGCCGGGTGACAGATTTAGACATATTCGTGTTGTACCCTTGTGCGTATCCCGAGATGGCCGCCTGCTATCTTATTCAGCAGCAACTCTGTAATTGGTTGTAAACTGAACCCGGACGGTTGCAGTACAGCCAAACTATCCCAGCTTGGTCCGATGGTCAACGACCAATGGACATGATGTTGCCGGAACCTATATGTTGAAAGATGATTCAGTAAAAAAAACAAGCAACGATAAAAACACCCGCATACAGGTACAAAACCGCGAGCGAATATTAAACGCGGCTCTGGATATATTTTCTCGCTACGGTTATCGCGGCAGCACAGTGGCACAAATCGCCGAGCGTTGCGATATGTCGAAAGCAAACTTGCTTTACTACTATAAAAGCAAGAACGAAATCTATATCTCTGTGCTTGAGCACACACTTGAAGTATGGCTTGCCCCTTTAACGGCATTAAACCCTGATGGAGACCCGGCCGAGCAAATATGGGCTTACACACAATCAAAGCTCGCGCTCAGTAAATCAGCCCCTGAGGCATCACGGTTATTTGCCAATGAAATTTTGCAGGGCGCACCGATGATAAAACAGTTTTTAGAAACCGATCTTAAGAACCTTGTAGATGAAAAATGCGCGATCATCCAACACTGGATAAACGAGGGTAAGCTTGCACCCGTAAAACCGTTGAACTTGCTATTTCTCATCTGGGCCACAACGCAGCATTATGCTGACTTCCATGTGCAGGCCGACATTCTCAGCGACCATCCGGAATCACTTTTTGAGGATGCAGAAACCACCTTAAAAACCATTATTCTCAACGGATTGTTACCTCCCCGGTAGTTCGATCACTATTGTTTGTGCCCTGAATCGCGATCATCTTTTATGAGGACATCGGGTTGTTTGAATGGGTTGTCCAGTTGGCATACTCGCGATCAATTTTATTGTTGGTTCGAGGATCCTCACCGGAGGTGAGCTCTTCCATGGTGATGCAGTCTTCTACGGGACAAACGCTGACGCATAAATTGCAACCGACACACTCTTCATCGATTACCTCGAAATGGCGTTGCCCGTTAACCTGCTGTGTGATCGCCTGGTGCGAGGTATCTTCACACACCACATGACAACGCCCGCATTGAATACATTTATCCTGGTCGATGCGCGCTTTGGTGATGAAATTTAAATTCAAATACTGCCAGTCCGTGACATTCGGAGTGGCTCTGCCAACCACACTGCTCAGGTCTGCGTGTCCCTTTTCATCCATCCAGTTGTTCAGGCCGGAAATCATTTCTTCTACGACTTTAAATCCATAAGTCATTGCCGCTGTGCACACTTGAACATTGCCCGCACCCAGCGCTAAAAATTCAGCAGCATCACGCCATGTGGTGACCCCGCCAATTCCTGAAATTGGCAATTCAGCGGTGTCTGGGTCCCGGGCAATCTCTGCCACCATGTTCAAGGCGATGGGCTTTACGGCCGGACCACAGTAACCACCGTGTGATCCCTTGCCATCGATAGAAGGTTCGGGAGACATAGAATCGAGATTCACACTGACAATTGAACTTACGGTATTTATAAGAGATACGGCATCCGCACCACCGGCTTTGGCAGCCCGGGCCGGGAATCGCACGTCCGTAATATTAGGGGTTAGCTTTACGATCACCGGCATATCAGTGACTTCTTTACACCAGCGCGTCACCATCTCGATATATTCAGGCACTTGCCCGACAGCCGCACCCATGCCTCTTTCAGACATGCCGTGCGGACAGCCAAAATTAAGCTCTACCCCGTCAGCGCCTGTGTCTTCGACCATGGGGATAATATTTTTCCAGTGTTTCTCTTCACACGGCACCATCAATGACACCACCATGGCGCGATCAGGCCAGTCTTTTTTTATTTGTTTTATTTCGTCAAGGTTGGTTTGCAGAGGACGGTCAGTGATCAGTTCAATATTATTGATCCCGATGACACGGCGATCTGCCGAGTGCACAACGCCATACCGCGGACCGTTAACATTGACGATATGTGGATCTTCGCCCAGCGTTTTCCAGACAACACCGCCCCACCCGGCTTCAAACGCCCGATTGACGTTATAGGCTTTATCCGTAGGTGGTGCAGACGCCAGCCAAAAAGGGTTAGGAGATTTAATACCGACAAAATTATTAGTGAGATCTGCCATTGTTTTACCCCTAAGCCGTGCCGTTGATCAGTTTGCGATGAATTGATTCCGCAGCTGTTTTGCCATCCTGAACCGCAGCAACGGTTAGATCTTCTCCACCGCTGACACAATCACCGCCAGCGTATATATCGGGGTGACTGGTTTGCTGTTCAGAGTTCACCTTGATTCGATTTTTCTCAAGCGTGAGTTCACTTTGACTCAGCCAGTCTTTTTCGATTACCTGCCCGATTGCCATAAAGACCCTGTCTGCATCAACACTGAATGTTTCACCGGTGCCACTTAGCTTCCCCTGGTCGTTGGCCGTATATTCAAGTTCAACGGCGGCAAGTTTTCCAGCGCCATCATCGATAAATCGTTTTGGCTGAACATGGTGCTTTATCTTTACCCCCTGCGTTTGCGCCAGATGTTGTTCAAACTCACTGGCGTTCATGCTTTCTGCCCCTCTGCGGTAGGCAATAGTGACATCCTCAGCCCCCAGCATTCTGGCTTGAACAGCCGCATCTATCGCGGTCATACCGCCACCAATCACCACCACACGACGACCGATAGATAAACCGGTGTAATCTTTGGTTTGCCTGAGTTTTGCGATGAAATCTACGGCATCCGACACCCCGGCAAGGGATTCTCCTTCCAGACCGCCTTGATTCACATCACCGAGGCCCAACCCCAGAAAGACAGCGTCATGCTGCGCTAGCAACTCCGACAGTTGAAGATCGACACCCAGCTTCAACCCCTGCTTTAATGAAATACCCCCTATCGACAGAATAAAATCAACTTCGCGCTGGGCGAACTCGTCAATGGCTTTGTAGGTTGCTATTCCGTACTCATTGAGGCCCCCGGACTTGGGGTTGGCATCAATCAGGTTGACCTGATGCCCGTGCAAGGCCAGCCGATGCGCGCAGGCGAGACCGGCCGGTCCGGCCCCCACCACGGCCACTGATTTACCCGTGTCTGCTGCTCGCTGGTAAGGATGGGCGGGATCAGCCTGGGCGTAATCTGTCGCAAATCGTTGCAACTCACCGATCTTTACCGGCTTATGCTCTGCCGTATTTCGCACACAGGCCTGTTCACACAGCGTTTCAGTGGGACAAACCCGGGCACACATTCCACCCAGAATATTCTCATCGAAAATGGTTTTGGCTGAACCACCAGGGTTTCCAGTCTGGATTTGCCGGATAAAAAGCGGGATATCGATACCAGTGGGACACGCGGTAACACACGGAGCGTCGTAGCAAAAATAACATCGATCGGACTCTACATTGGCCTCGTGCGCACTGAGCGGCTGATGGAGATCAGTCTCGAGTCCGGCAAAAGGTTGTTGTTCTTGTGGCATTTTTTCCCTCCCTTCTACGCGAGTGGTCAGTGTAAGCAATATTTATCCAATTGGTCAAATATGTTTGCTTCTGTAAATTTGCCCGCTGTGGTTTTTCAGCCGCGCACAGACTGCTACCATTACTGATTGCATCACTTAACAGCGGATTACAGCATGGCAGTCGGCAAAATAGTCTTTACTTATTTCAACGGTAAATGGGAAAAAGGCAACACCCCCATTATGGGCGCAGCGGACCACGGTACGTGGCTGGGCACGTTGATATTTGACGGGGCGCGAAAGTTTAATGGTGTCACGCCAGACCTGGATACACACTGCCAGAGAGCAAACGATTCAGCGCTGGCGATGGGCCTTAAACCGACACTCAGCGTCTCGCAAATGGTTGATATCGCGCTGGACGGGCTGGAAAACTACAACAGCGACGAAGCGGTCTATATCCGGCCCATGTATTGGTCAAAAGAGTCAGACGCCTCTGTGGTTGGCGGCGACCCGGAGTCGACTGAATTCTGCATGTGTCTGGAGAATGTTCCGATGCCATCGCCGGACGCATCGATGACGCTCACCACCACCAGCTTTTGCCGGCCGATGCTATCGATGCAATTGGTCAATGCAAAAGCCGCGTGCCTTTACCCGCACAATGCGCGCATGCTTCGCGAGGTCAACGAGAAGGGTTTCAAAAACGCGATTGTTTGCGATGCACTGGGTAATGTTGCAGAGACCGCGACTTCAAACATTGTAATGGTTAAAGACGGCGAGGTGTTTACTCCCGCACCCAATGGCACGTTTCTAAACGGTATTACCAGACAACGTATTACCGGCTTACTGCAGGACGCCGGCAAAATTGTTCACGAAACCACTCTGTCATTAGATGATTTTCGCCAGGCCGATGAAATCTTTGCCACTGGCAATATTGCGAAAGTCACACCGGTCACGCAGATAGAAGATAGAAACTTGCAAGCCGGTCCGATAGCGAAACTCGCCAGAGAGACCTATTGGGACTGGGCCGCCAGTTAAGTAAAACGGATATTGTTTTTTGAATGATGACGACACACGCCAGATGCCGCGATTCCTTAAGGGTCGCGGCGCTGTTCGCAATGAAGCGGGTCGATTTGACTCAGTGGCCACAGTGCCATTCTACGATGACTGGGAACCGGACCCGTTAGCTCCGAAAATCACCACCGAAATAAGTATTGATCACGCCAGAACAATCATTTCACATAACCAATCGCCAGATATACCGTTCGATCAATCCATAAATCCCTACCGTGGCTGCGAACACGGATGTGTTTATTGTTTTGCCCGCCCGACACATTCTTACTTAGGTTTATCACCGGGGCTGGATTTCGAAACAAAGCTTTATAAAAAGCCAAATGCCGCCAAACTTCTGGAGCAGGAGCTTCAAAAAAAGAACTATCAGGTTAAGACGATAGCCCTGGGGGTAAACACCGATGCCTACCAACCTATCGAAAAAGACTTGAAAATCACTCGCGACATTCTGCAAGTGCTACAGCAATACAAACATCCGGTCTCGATCATCACAAAATCTGCTTTGATAGAAAGGGACATTGATATCCTGAGCGATATGGCAACCGATAATCTGTGTAGTGTGATTGTGAGCATCACCACACTGGATAAACATCTTTGCCGTATCATGGAACCACGCGCTGCTGCATCACAAAGACGCCTGACTACCATTGCACGACTTCGCGATGCCGGCATACCCACCGGGGTATTATTCGCCCCTGCCATCCCGTTTATTAATGATCATGAAATGGAGAATATTTTGGGAAGCGCTGCTGCGCACGGCGCGCTATCAGCGGCCTATATTGTGTTGCGGCTGCCACACGAGCTTACCGATATCTGGGCAGACTGGTTACAACAACACTACCCTGACCGAGCAAAGCGGGTAATGAAAATTATAAAACTGATGCGTGGCGGAAAAGACTATCAAGCAACATTTGGCGAAAGAATGACCGGCACAGGCGATTTTGCACAGCTTTTAAATGCCCGCTTTAAACTGGCTTTGCGCAAACACCAGCTGCAACGAAGATCGGACACTCTAACTACATCACTTTTCTCAGCGCCCGGCACACAAATGGATTTATTCAGCACCAATCATGAATGATAAATCCATACCCGTCACTATCCATTCCGGTTTTAAGGTTGATACTGAACAGTTAAGGCCCAACGAGATTGTTCTTTGCACATTGAATGCAAAGTATATTCATGCCTCGCTCGGACTTCGCTATTTACACGCAAATATTGGCATACTAAAGCCCTTCACCTCGATACAGGAATACACGATAAACCTTCGTGTGAATGATATTGCAGAAAAATTACTGGCGCAAAAACCAGTGATCATCGGACTGGGTGTCTATATCTGGAATATCAAACAAACAACAGAACTCGTCGCGCTGATAAAAACCGTTTCACCAGAAACACTCATTATTATCGGCGGACCCGAGGTGAGCTACGAATATGAAACGACAGAGATTTTTTCTCACTGTGACTATCTGATCACCGGACAGGCGGACCTGGCTTTTCGTGAGCTTTGCACTCAACTACTAAGCAACAACGCAAGTGCGGCAATCGCACCGAAAGTAGTTAACGCACCAACCCCTGCTGTCACTCAATTAGAATCACCCTATCATCTGTACAACGATGACGATTTAAAAAACAGAATACTCTATGTGGAAGCTTCTCGAGGCTGCCCGTTTAAGTGCGAGTTTTGTTTATCTGCACTTGATAAAACTGCATGGCCATTCTCGTTGTCAGCATTTATAGAGGATATGCGGGCTCTTTATGAACGCGGTGCCAGGCAATTTAAATTTGTAGATCGCACGTTTAATCTGAAGGTTAAAAGCTGCATCGAAATTCTGAATTTTTTCCTGAACAGAATTGATGACGATCTGTTTCTACATTTTGAGGTAATTCCAGATAAGTTACCTGACGAATTGAAAACCGCATTACAAAAATTCCCGCCTTCAACCCTGCAATTTGAAGTCGGGATACAGTCATTCAACCCTGAGGTACAAGCAACAATAAGTCGCAAACAAGACGACACACGTACCATCGAGAATCTCGCGTGGCTTCGGCAGAACACCAACGCGTATATCCATGCGGATCTTATTTTCGGACTACCGGGGGAAACACTGCAAAGCTTTGCCAGCGGATTTGATCGACTTTGGGGACTGGGTCCACAGGAAATTCAGCTGGGTATTCTGAAACGTTTACGTGGGACTAAAATTTCGCGTCACACGGACACTTACGAAATGCGTTACTCCCCGGACGCGCCGTACCAACTTCTCAGTAATCGGGATATCGATTTTCAAACACTGCAACAGGTTCAGCGCTTTGCCCGCTACTGGGATCTCATTGCTAATTCTTCCAGATTCACGCAAACGCTGCCACTGATCCTGAGGGAGAGTCCATTCGAGCGTTTCTGGGAACTATCTGGCTGGATTTACGACACTGTTGGTCAAACTCATCGCATCTCGCTGCAACGCCTGTTTAAACTTGTCCATGATGGGGCCCTGGCGCTACAACTGGCAGATCAGTCGGATCTTTCCGGAGCCTTGCACACTGACATTCTGGCGACAGGCGAGCAACATGCTCCCAGATGGCTAAGCGATTACGCCGTCAACGCAAAATCACCTGTCAGCACAATCCATCGCGGCAGACAAGCTCGCTACGCCAATACCAAATAGGCCGCACGATTTGGGCATTGAAAACCCGGCATACCGTAAAAATAACAGACCCGGCAAATACTGCATCTAAGTGTTCACGATACCAACTCCTTCGCAGCTTTATTTAAATTGCCTGCTACACTTATAGAGATAGGCATTTGCATTCCACATCAGAGAGATATCGATGGTAGACGTAACCCTCCTCACCCTGCTGATCTATATTTTAATCGGCGCAATTCTGGGACTTTTATTTGGCCCCATGCTCAAAAGCGGCGGTTTTGGCTGGTTTGGAAATCTGTGTCTTGGCATCCTGGGCGCTTTTATTGGCGGCCTGGTGGCGACCTTCGGTAGTTTTGTAGTGGATAACAACCCAATGATGAATGTGATGGCCGCCGCAGCCGGATCGATACTATTCACATTAGTGGTGGCAATTTTTAAGAGGCGCTAATAAGCCTTAATATCACGCACGTTTTTAAAGGCTGGCCCTGTGGCTGGCCTTTTTTATATGTGCTTTCACTATCCCACACCTAGTGCGCTCTACTCTCGCTGCTCCTTATTCAGCGGTTCCGAACTTCACGTTGTTGCCTGAATACCGTAACGGCCAGGTCAACACGGTCGGTTACAATGCCATCCGCCCCTTTTTGCAACAGACTTTGCATTTGCTTTGGATGATTGATTGTCCAATAGTTAATTGCAGCACCAGCGCTATGGATTGCATTAATGAATCGCTGAGTCGACAGGCTTAGGCCGAAGTATCGAGTAGGCAGCTGGAAAAGTTGTGTTTCCAGTGGAAATACACCGTTTTGACCTTTCAGATACCACCAATAAAATCGTTTGACATCTGCCATGCCCGCGCTGGTTTTAATATGCGGATACTGTGCACGACAATAGCGTAGAACCTCATCATGGAAACTCGCGACAACACAGCGCTCAAACGCGGCACACGCTTCAATTTCACGGACCACAGCATCAACCGCCAGTGCATCGTTATCCTTGACGTCAATATTTACCCGGATATCCGGAAATTGCACGAGCAGTTCGGTAAGAGTAAGCAAGGTAACACCCTTCCCTCTTAACAGCTCGCCAGCACCAACAGGTTGGAATCGATAAGCGGCATCCAGTTTTTTCAGATCCGAACAACGCTTTTGCCTGACTAACCCGTTGCCGTTGGTCGTGCGATCAAGTGTTTCATCGTGAATTACAATCACTTGTTTGTCCCGGCTCAAGCGGACATCAATTTCCAGAATATCTGCTTGATGATTCACTGCAAACTCGAATGCCGGCGCTGTATTTTCCGGGGCCTGGGTACCGGTTCCACGATGCGCGAGAAGCACAATATGCTTTGGCAATGTTGCTGCCGTGGCCTGGATAGTCTGGAACACTCTAAAACTCCGTCAGGTAATCCGCGCAATCCATTCAGACGCGGTACTAATATTGTTTGCTCCTATCGGTGAGGCTATCATGTCATCCGTGCGCCGTGTTATCCATCGGCCTGCGACAGTCATGGGGTCACGGCCATTTTTCAATGGCATCGAATCTTGCAAATGAATAGTTTCATTTGCGATATCCTCATCCCCGTACAACATGCGGGTAAAGCCAGCCCGATTGCTGGCCGATTTTGTAGCTCACAGCGGAGATTATCCATTTGGAAATTCAGTCTTGCGGCGCCGCCCAGGAAGTGACCGGTTCCTGCCACCTGATCAAGGTCGGCGACAAGAATATTCTGCTTGATTGCGGACTGATTCAGGGGCGCGCAAAAGATGAAGCTCGTAACCGCGACCCGTTTCCGTTTGACCCGGCAAAGCTTGATGCCGTGATCCTGAGTCACGCTCATATTGATCATAGTGGTCGCCTGCCCATACTGATAAAAGCCGGGTTCAAGGGACCGATTTACACCCATAAGGCCAGTGCAGATTTATGCGATACCTTACTGAGGGATTCTGCATACCTGAACTACAAAAACACGCAATGGGAAAATAAACGACGCGAGCGCGAGGGTAAAAAACTACTAGAGCCGCTGTACGAAAAAGATGACGCTGAAAAGGCGCTGGAGCTTTTCTCACCCCTTGAATACGGAGAGAAAAAGGAGATCGTACCAGGGGTAACTATCTGCCTGTCAGATGCCGGTCATATTGTCGGCTCAGCCATTGTCGAAATCTGGCTGAAAGAAGGAAGCCTTGAGAGAAAAGTGGTGTTCAGCGGAGACCTGGGTCACCGGGGTACAGCAATCTTACGCGACTTTACTATGATCGATGAAGCCGATCTTGTGCTTATGGAAAGTACCTATGGCAACCGCTTACACCGCCCATGGCAGGACACCTGGGATGAGATCGACGACATTGTCACCCAAATCAAGGATAAGCCCGGCAATGTACTGATCCCCGCTTTTTCTGTAGGTCGTACACAAAATATTCTGTACATGTTCGCGCGTAACTACGAGAAATGGGGACTGCAGGACTGGAAAATATTCCTCGATAGCCCAATGGCAATTGAAGCCACCGATATCTACTTACGACATCATCAACTCTACGACAAAGAAGCCTCAGAATTCTGGCAGGACCGCGGCAGTCTAATGGGAATGCCCAACCTGACATTCTCCCGATCATCCACAGATTCGATGGAGATCAATAAAATAAAAAATGGCGCAATAGTGATTGCGGGTAGCGGCATGATGACAGGCGGCCGGATCAAACATCATATAAAACACAATATCTGGCGACCAGAGTGCCATCTCATTGTGACTGGCTATCAATCGAACGGCACGTTAGGTCGTAAGCTGGTAGAGGGCGCTAAACGAGTTCGCTTGTTTGGCGCGCGAGTCAGGGTGAAAGCAAAGATACACACCATCGGAGGCTTGTCGGCCCACACTGATCAGCGAGGCCTGATGGATTGGTATGGCAACTTTAAGTCGCGCCCGCCCGTGTTTCTGGTTCACGGTGAAGCGCGCACAATGAAAGCACTGCAAAAGAAAATGCGCAGCGATCTAAACGCACCGGTGCATATAGCGCGAACCGGCAGGATCATTGATCTGGCGAATCTTGAGCAGTACAGGTAAATCAGCCACGCCAAGATTCAGCCAATTTCACACTGCCAGTGGAACTGTTAACCCGAACACAGATTACCCGTTAGCCCAACACGGAACGAGAAACAGGTGTACCGATTCTGTTATAATCGCCGGTTGAATCGAACCATGGGTGTTTTAACGTGAGAATCGCGGTAACAGGGTCTTCCGGCTTGATCGGCAGGACTCTCACAGGTCAACTGAGCGCTGCAGGACATGAAATTGTCGAAGTAGATATTGCTCATGCCAAGTCTCCGTGCGACATCGCGGATAAAGAAAAGCTTGTAGATCGTTTATCAGGGTGCGCTGGCATCATCCACCTCGCTGCGGTCTCCCGCGTTGGAGAGGCCCAGGAGTTCCCTGAACGTACCTGGTCTGCAAACGTTGATGGGACAGTAAACATTCTAAATGCTGTACTTGACCAATCGACTCAAAACCGTCCATGGCTCATACACGCCAGCAGCAGAGAGGTTTATGGGGATCAACCCGCAGTAGCGATAACTGAAGACACACCGATCTCACCGCTGAATGTGTATGGGCGATCAAAAGCAGCCTGCGAAGGGCTTGTAGCCTGTGCTCAGGATGCAGGAGCAGTAGTCTCCGTACTGCGCTTTGCAAACGTATACGGTGACATCTTCGACTATAGCGATAGAGTTATTCCCGCATTCACCCGTGCCGCAGCCAATGGTTCACCACTACGTGTTGACGACGCAAAGACCTGCATGGACTTTACTCATGTGGATGACGTAGCAAAAGGTATTGGCAAAGTCGTAAACTGCCTGATTGAGGGTGAAACAAATCTACCACCAATACACTTCGCAACGGGCGAGGGCACGACTCTGGGATACCTGGCACAACTTGCTGTCGATGCCAGTGAAAACACCTGTAAGGTTAACGAAGTCGAAAGACGCAAATCAAGTGTTGCCTGCTTTATTGGTGACCCCAATCGTGCTGAGGAACTACTAGGTTGGAAGCATCGTACACCGCTGAAAGACGGATTCTTTCATATGGTAAGTGCGTTTCGACAAAACAGTTGATCTAACATGCAGATACCTCATTCAATTAAGTTAAAAAATTCAGCAAATAAATCCGGAAAAGAATAATGGCGCACTATGGATACAACCCACGCAAACGGGTACTCATCACGGGCGGGGCTGGATTTCTTGGCTCTCATTTAACTGAAAAGCTGCTAGACAAAGGCCATGAAGTTATATGTGCCGATAGTCTTTTTACCGGCACAAAAAACAATCTTGCCAGTTTTCGCGAAAACCCGAACTTCGAGTTTATTCGTCACGATGTCACCGACCCGCTGCAAGTTGAAGTTGATGAAATCTATAATCTAGCTTGTCCTGCTTCGCCGATACATTACCAACACAATCCGATTCACACAGTGAAAACTTCCGTGTTGGGTGCAATAAACATGTTGTCACTCGCCAAACACTTGCAGTGTAAAATCTTGCAGGCGTCCACCAGCGAAGTGTATGGCGATCCCACCCAACATCCGCAAACTGAAGCGTATTGGGGCAATGTGAATCCTATTGGTCCACGCTCTTGCTACGACGAGGGTAAACGATGCGCTGAAACCCTGTTCTTTGACTATCATCGACAGGAAAATATACAAATAAAAATTGTGCGAATTTTCAACACCTATGGACCTCGCATGCATCCTAGTGACGGACGGGTAGTTTCCAATTTTATTATCCAGGCCCTGAACGGTGATCCAATTACCATTTATGGTGCCGGCAATCAAACACGCTCCTTTTGCTATGTGGATAATTTAATCGATGGTTTCATCAAATTCATGGATTTAGATTCCAACGAAACAGGCCCTATAAATCTTGGAAACCCCAATGAATTTACCATCCTTGAACTTGCGGAATCAGTAATACGCTTAACCAATTCGAACTCAGAACTAGTATTTAAACCACTGCCAAAAGATGACCCGCAACAACGACAACCAAACATCACCAATGCTCGCGAAAAACTGAATTGGGAACCTACAATTCAACTCGAAGAAGGCCTGCGAAAAACAATTGCCTATTTCGAATCACAGCTTTAATTGACCAGTGACAGATCAATAAATTTCAGCACTGAACTTCTGCGCTAATTTTAAGCATGATCTGCGTGCCAATGGGCACGCAGGTTCGTTATTGCCTCCTCGTCAAATTGTCTCAACAAATCCAAAGATTTCGTGGAAAGATTCTCTGGCACTTGCACTTGAACCACCACGTATTGATCCCCTGTAGGGCTAGCAGGTATCCCTCGACCACGTAGACGCAATCGCGTCCCGCTGCGAGTGCCAGCGGGAATCGTCATTGCTACCTCACCACCAAGTGTTGGCACGTTCAACTTGAGTCCTGACACGCTTTCAAATGGTGTAACGGGGAGATCCAGTGAAATATTGGAGCCGTCAACACTAAAATACTTGTGCTTTTTCAGTTTTAGCGTGAGCCTAAGATCTCCTGCCGGCCCCCCATTGAGCCCGGGTCTGCCCTGCGCTCGCAGTCGCAGCTTTGAACCCTCAACCACCCCGGCCGGGATCTTTACACTCAGGGTTTTACCGGCTTGTCCCGAACCTGCAGGAATCTTCAGGTTGGTTTTGCCGCCGTTATACGCATCCTCAAGCGACACCATCACCGTTAAGCTGACATCATCGCCTTGCTGAGGCCTTCGGCGCTGCTGATTGTGACCAAAGCCAGCACCGGCTCCCCGACCAAAGCCCCCGTTTCCACCCACTCCTGAGCCGAAAATAGTTTCAAAGAAATCACCAAATTCCCCCCCGCCAAAAGAACCGGGATTGAATCCACCACTACCTTGCCAATTGTGGGGTTGTTGAAAATCGTCGCCGTTACGATACCCATGCTTTTTCAGCTGATCGTACTCTGCACGACGTTTTTCATCACGCAAAGCCTCATACGCTTCATTCACTTCTTTGATTTTTTCTTCAGCGTTGGCTTCTTTGCTGACATCGGGGTGATATTGACGCGCCTTTTTTCGGTAGGCGCGCTTAATTTCATCTTGAGTAGAAGTCTCTGACACCCCCAGAATTTGATAGTAGTCTTTAAATTTCATGTTTATTCATTCCAGCTGTCTGCCGTAAACCGGGACCAAGCCTTCCAACCGCCCAAATGCTGTTAATATAACGCCAAAGTGATATCCCACAAGATATTACTTTCGCTAATTCACAACGCATGACACATTTTTTCAATCCCCGAGCACTTGCCTTCCGCTGATGCGAATCTCAGTCGTTATTCCAACTTTCAATCGAATAGGGGTGATTCAGCGGGCGGTAGACTCCGTTCTGAGCCAGACACGCCCGGCTGATCAAATAATCGTCATTGATGACGGATCTTCAGATGGTACGGCAGATCGTTTGCGAACAACCTATGGCGATCAATTATCCGTAATATCTCTGGACGAGAACAGAGGCGTCAGCGCGGCTCGAAACCACGGGATCCGTGCTAGCACAGGCGACTGGATTGCGTTACTGGACTCTGATGATGAATGGATGGACACCAAGCTTGCTACGCAAGAAGAAGCAATTGGAAAAGACCCTCATCTCCTTTGCCATACCGAAGAAATATGGGTAAGAAACGGCAAACGCGTCAATGCCATGAAAAAACATGCTAAACGCGGGGGAGATATTTACCAATACTGCTTGCCGCTATGTGTGATTTCTCCCTCTTCAACACTAATAAAAAAAAGTGTCATTGCTGAAGCAGGGTATTTTGATGAATCTCTACCAGCCTGCGAGGACTATGATCTCTGGTTAAAATTTTGCGCACAACACCCTGTGCTTTTTGTCCCCACACCGCAACTGATAAAATATGGCGGCCATGCAGATCAGCTTTCCCGTCAACACTGGGGTATGGACCGATTCCGAATAAAAGCTATGTTAAATATGCTGAGCAATAACACCTTGACCGCTGACCAGAATTTACGAACGCAATCGTGCTTAATCGATAAAACCCGAATTCTTCTTAAAGGAGCTATAAAACACAACAACCCGGAAATGATCGAATACTGCGAGCAAATACTGAATCAATATTCGCAAGAAAATGCCAATGATTAATTTCGTCATTGCACACCATACCGAGGCGGCACCTCTGATAAGCCACTATCAACTTAAAAAAGTTAACACAAAACAACCCTTCCCGCTATTTGCATCACCAGAACACCGACTCATCATCAGTGGCATGGGAAAATCAAATAGCGCTGCGGCCACAGCATGGCTGGCCAGCTTTGAAAACTTAAAACCAACAGCAGCAGATGCGGTGTGGGTAAACTTCGGCATCGCGGGTCACCCTGATCAGAGCATTGGGACAATGAGGTGTGCCAATAAAATCACTGAGCAAACAACTGGAACCGTTTGGTTTCCCGTACAACTAAAATCCACCATCAACAGTTGTCAGTTACTAACCACAGATACCATTTGCCATCAGTATCAACCTGATTGCCTGCATGAAATGGAAGCGAGCGGATTTTACAGAACAGCTTTGCGATTCACAACGGCAGAGCTAGCACAATGCCTGAAGATTGTTTCCGATAATGTGGAACACCCTGCCGACAAGATAGATTTAAAACACATTGGCCACTTAATCGCAGATCAACTAGCTTACATTGGTCAATACATTTCTGCACTGAATACACTTTCCAAGGATAGCCAACCAATAGCAACGAGCGATGCAGAGGATCAATTTCTAAAACGTTGGAAGTTTACAGTCACCCAGAGTCGTCAGCTACAGAGGCTACTACAACGCTATTCCGTCTTACTCGGAGATCCTGAAACAGTGCTGACCATCGACACTTTTCCCTCGTCTGTGAATTCAGCTTCAAAAGCACTTGATACCCTGCGAGACATTCTAGCCCGTACCGAAAATACCTTATAACTATGATCGAACACATCTACATCGAAGAATCTGTGATTGATCACCCTAGAACGCATGCAATCGTTGCCAGACACCCAAAGGCGACTATTGTCACTTGTGAGCGATACACCAGTGTTTTCAATAGCAATGCTCAGAACTTCAGGCTGCAAAAGCAGCAACCATCATTAATACTTGCAGAAAAAAATAGTGGTAGGGTGATCGAAACGCCCGAGGGGTACGGCATTGGCGGCCGCGAAAACTACTACTTCTCTCATATGCTGAACTGTCTTTATGACTGTCGCTATTGTTTTCTACAGGGGATGTACCGATCTGCACACTATGTAGTTTTCGTTAATTATGAAGACACCATGGATGAGATAGCCCGGATAGCAAATTCGTATCAAGAGCCTGTGTGGTTTTTCTCCGGTTATGATTGTGACAGCCTGGCGATGGAACCCGTGACAGGCTATATGCAATATGCAATACCTCAGTTCGCAACCCTTTCGAACGCTAACCTGGAAATAAGAACAAAAAGCACACAAATCAGAACACTACTTAACTCGGACGTTTTGCCCAACTGTGTGGTTGCCTATAGCTTTACACCAGAAAAACAAGCAAAAGCACTCGAACACAAAGTGCCCTCTGTCGAAAAACGGATTCAGGCATTAGTTAAACTGCAACAGGCTGGCTGGAAAGTCGGATTGCGCCTTGATCCATTGATTCATACCTCTACGTTTAAAAACGATTACAGCGAGCTTCTAGAAAACATTTTCAAGGAATTAGATGCCGAGAAAATTCACTCAGTCAGCTATGGACCCTTTCGATTACCGAGAGATTTCTATAAAAAAATGGTTAAACTTTACCCACGTGAAAAATTGTTCGCAGGTCAGCTAACCGAAAATAGTAAGATGGTTTCCTATGAGGCACACGTCGAGGAGGAATGCCAGGAAGTCGTTCGAACTGAATTGCTAAAACATATTAGCGAAGAGCAAATTTTCCCCTGCTCTTAACGGTATTCCACTTAAGAAGATTTCCTACTGCTATGAATACTAAACCTCACATCGTTTATGGTGCAACAGGATCTGGCATCTGCAATGTGGCGCCCAGCGCAAGTTGACTTTCGATTGGAATTTCTTCGATGGCGCTGGCAAGCGTTAGCGCTGTCTCCACCTCAATTGCAATGAACCAATTTGCAAACTTACTAATGATGGCCGTACTGCTCTCACGCCACCATTTACTGTTTCCCCAAAGCAGGTTCTGACTATTTTCGGGTGCCATTGGCAATAAATGGTGAAACCTTTTATCGACCAATTCCAGCGTCGAATAACGAACGGGGCTATAACCCAATGCTGAAGCGACTTTTCCAGAGTGCGCAACACTGGATGCAAATTTTAAAAAATCCCACGAGATTGCAGGATTGGGGGCATTGGTTGGGATGGCCCACATGGCGACCTCAGCTACCGCTGAATCCCACAAAACGCTGAGTCCGTCTCCCTGGTCAGCAGTAGTATTGATCAGAGAATCGTTGCCCAGCATTGCAAACGTTGCCTGGCCGGTTTGCAAGAGTTCAATCGCATCGATATCGCGATCTACCCAGATTATATGTGGCTTGATAGCATTCAGTTTTTTTTCTATCAATGACCAGGCGGCCTCGGTATCGTGGAGCGCCTTGTATACATCCTGTGGCTGGATACCACTGGCAACCAGTGCCCATTCCGCCAACACCTCAGGCGACTTTCTAAGCACGCGCTTACCCGGGTAGTATGCTGTATTGAAAAAATCCCCTATCAGATGGGGCTTATCTTCACCCACTAACTGACGCCCATTGTAAGAGACCACCGTCGCCCAGACAGAGTGGCCCACGGCACATGGTTGCAAGGTATTAGGTAGAAAGTCTTGAATTACTTCCCGGGGTGCGTGCCCTTCTCCCAATGAATCAGTGGGTAGGAGCATTAGCCGATTGCTATCGCATTGATCGATTGCATCCTGAAGGGATAATTCTACTATGCCGTCAGCCTCAGACAGTTCATTAGAGATACCCTCTTCAGCACTCAACGAAACAGGAATACCCGACTGAGCTGTGTAGGGTAAAAAAATCTCCTGGCTAATAACGTCTGCATGCCCACCAGCCCAAGTCGACACGGATAACACCCCAGCCTGCAAGGACATGCAGACACAGCTTGACACCAGCGCAACTAGAGGAGGAAAAATTGTCATAATTTTTATTATTGTTATGTGGAAAAACTGCAGAGCAGACCGTGAACCTTTTCACTGTAACAACCGCCATTTAAAGATAGCAGTAATCCAGCATTCAACAATGCAACTCAAGCCACGCACCTGCCGTCATTATATTGGCGACACCAAAAAACCAGCTCGCCGGGTTAATAGATGGCAACACGGCATTGCAGAGGATTTTTCCTCAACTATAAATAAAAAGGCAACAGCCTTAGCAGCACGCCCTGCAAAACCAATAATAACAAGAGATAGGTAACTGAATGTCCACTGCGACTCACGATTTAAGGGAACAACCAGACCCTGGATTTGAAAACGCCACAGATGACGATGCCATCGATCTGCGTGAGTACATAAAAATCGTGCGCAAACACCGATGGGCAATTCTAATAAGCTCTGCACTACTCACCGCTATTGCTGCCTATATTGTCTCTGGCATGACCCCTATCTATCGCGCGACATCAACACTATTGATTGAAACCCAACAGACGATGCCCATGAATCTTGATGAGATTATCGGTATCGATACAAATAACAAAGAGTATTATCAAACCCAGTATGAAGTTTTACGATCCAGGAAACTAGCTAAGCGGGTAATGAAAGAGATGGGCCTTTATGCCCACCCCGATTTTGTTAGACCAAATGACGCCATGCTGGAACAATCCCCAAGCAGCTCTGCCCCAATCAAAGCCACACCCGCAAACGCTGATGAAAAAAAACCATTTATTAATGATCAATCCACTGTTAGTGATTCAATTCAACGGCAGGTAGCGGTTGATCGATTCCTCAGTCGCCTATCCATACAACCCGTAAAAAATACAAAATTAGTTCGCATACGTTTCGAATCAAGCGATCCATACTTTGCAGCACAGGTGGCCAATAAAATCGCTGACACCTACATCATCAGCTATCTCGATTCAAGGATGGAAATGGGTGAAAAAGCAACCACATGGCTTGGTGGCAGATTAACCGAACTCAAAATCAAGCTAGAGGAATCGCAGAACAGACTCCTTACCTATAAAGAAAGAAACGGGCTGATAGAAGTCCAGGGATCTGTTGGAAAACTCTCAGAGCAGGAGATCGGCATTATCACCTCCAAACTGCTGGATGCAGAGGCTCGTATGGCTCAAACTAAAATCCTGTTTGATGACGTCACCACTACCAAAACCAAGGGCCCAAAAGCACTGCTTGGCTTACCAGCTATTGACTCTAATGAGATGGTGCGGCGGTTTAAGATTAATAAGCAAGAAGCTCAATTCAATCTGGATGAACTGTCGAATCGGTATGGCAAGAAGCATCCGCGTGTGGTTGATGCTGTTTCCCGTCTCAATATCGCAGAACAAAACCTTACCAGCCAAATTAATAACATTGTAGATACCATTGAAAAAGACTATCTCATTGCCTTACAGACAGCAGCATCTCTGGAAAAAACCTTGAGCACTGGAAAGCAACAAATACAAAAGGTTGGGCGTTCCCAAATAGAGCTCATGAACCTTGAACGAGAGGTTGAGCTTAACCAGAAAATGTACGACACATTCTATACGCGTATTCGTGAAGTTGATGAAGCAGAAGATATGACCACCACCAACGCGCAAATATCAGAATACGCAGAAGCCCCCATCAGCTCGGTTAAACCACGCAAAGCACTATTGGTCTTGCTCACCTTTATATTATCTATTGCCGGCGCAGTGATGGCAGCCCTACTCTACGAATCAATGAATGACACTGTAACCAGCACAGAGGACGTCGAGAAACTTTTAAAACTGCGAATGCTCGGGATTATTCCAACAGTGACGAAAAAAGTACTAAAGCGCAACGGCTTCACCGCTCTAGTGCCCGGCTCTCTTAGCGAAGACAAAGAATCATTCGAGGAAAGCATTCGTACTATCCGCACCAGCATTTGCCTTGAAGAAGCTGATGACCCGAACCAGATCATTATGGTTACCTCCGCCCTGCCAGGCGAGGGTAAATCTACCCTCGCAAGCCACTTGGCCCATTCGTTATCGCAAGTTGAAAATGTTCTTTTGATTGAATGTGACCTGAGAAGACCAAGTCTTCACAAGGCGTTCGATTTTGAGGATTCAATCGGGCTGGCCCAGCTTCTAAATGGTGAAGCAAAATTCGCTGATAGTATTAAGCTTCAGGCAATAGATCAACTCGATGTCATGCCCGCAGGCAGAATACCAAAGAATCCGCTAGAACTACTTGGCTCCGCAAGGTTCTCTCACCTCATTGAGCAGATGAAAAAACGCTATGATCGTATTGTGATTGACAGCGCGCCTGTGCAGGCGGTTAGCGACGCACTTATACTTGGGCAGTTCGCCGACGCCGTACTCTACGCTGTAAAAGCTAATTCAACACCCATTAATATTTCAGCACGGGGTGTCAAACGTCTCAGCGAAGCTGGAATAAAAATGGCGGGGGCTGCAGTAACGCAGGTGAACATTAAGAAAATCAGTCAATATGGAGGGGATCTCGATTATCAGGGGTACTACGACTACTATGGCTACTCCGACAACGAGACACTGGATCCCGCAGAGTTAATAGAATCTACGCGTGAACTAACCAAAAAAGCCAGGCAATCAAAAGAGGTGGACAAGGCCTCCGCCGCCTGATTGGTCTATCACCAACGAACTACCTCATAACCATAATGATCGGCAACTGATTTAGTTGCCGGTTTCGGATCAACCACGACGGGTACTTTAGCAATCTTCAGTAGTGGCAAATCTACTTTATGATCTGAATAAGCACGCTCCACGTGCGCCCAGCCCTTCTCGTCAAGTAAAGCCTGGACCCTGCGAGCTTTTTCCGTACCGATACAATTCAATCCTTCCAACTCACCAGTTATACATCCTCTCTGATCTAGCTTAGCAACAGAACATAGCAACGCATCCGCCCCAAGAGCACTAGTCAACCGCTCTACGTAAAAACTGAAACTGGCGGTTGCAATCACCACCTTATAACCCTGCACTCTCAGCATTTTGATTTCATTGAGCGCCCCCGCCTTGATGTCATATTGCATGACGAATTGACTAAAGTTCTCTGCCAATTCATCTAATTGATCAGCATCGACCCCACCGACAATTAGACTTAGAAAGCGAGCCTTCAACCAGTGGTTGCTGCGGAAACCAGATTTATGCAACACCAGTGACCAAAGCAGAAATGGTGACTTCAACAGCCGAACCGGCATTTTTCGCAAACAAAAAAGCAGAAAAAAAACGTAGGTATCACGGCGAGTGATTGTGCCGTCAAGATCAAAGACTGCAACAAGCACCTTGCTATCACCGCGCATGTTTAGAGCGGTAGCTTTTTAAAAATGAATTCCGGAATACTTTTAATCACCAACATAATGTAACGCCAGAACCACGGAGTATATAACTCACTTCGTTTATTCTCGATTGCATTATCAATATCCAGAGCGACTTTATCAGCACTCGCCCAGAGAAAGCCCTTTTTGAAATCTTTAGTCATTGGTGTATCGACAAAACCGGGCTTTATCGTGACAACTGTTACCCCGTGCTGCAACATGTCGCTACGAAGACCAGAGAGAAAGCTGGCCACTGCGCTTTTAGCTGCACCATAGTAGTAGTTACTACGTCGCCCTCGATCCCCGGCAACAGACCCTACCACGGCCAGGACGCCCCCACCCTGTTTTGCAAAAACAGCAGTCACTAATGCGGACAATGATATTGTGCTTGTTCCGTTCAGGTTGAATTGCTCAAGGGCGTACCCCGGATCGATAATGCACCGTTCCTGGTCAGTCAATTGGCCATAAGATATCAAAGCACAGGTAACACCCTCATCACATGATGACTCAACCAGTGTTGGATGGCTCGCTGTATCAGATAAATCACTGACCAGAACACTCACTCGTGCGCTGGATATTATTCTAACGTGCGTGGCAATTTCTTCCAATTGAACACCATCTCTGGCGATCAGAACAATTTTCTCGAACTTGCTGGCTACACGATTTACATAGGCTTGTGAAATGGCTGAAGTGGCACCAAACACTACTAATTTTTTCATTCTATCTCTCAACCAGACTCACGGGTTAACCCGACGCCAGAAGCTTGACGAAAACCGGGGATCAATGAAATTAGAGAATTCATCCAGCTTAGGAAAGCAGTGCCGAAATGTATTCGAACTCATGACTGCATCTTTTGCAGGATAAATTGCGCCATTAGCTTCAACAACGATTGCTTCCAGTCGGTCTAACAACTTGATGGTCTGTGATCCACGATTAGGGAAATCTAAAGCCAAGGTTATACCTGCCCGTGGAAAAGAAATAAGGCCGGGCGACAAGATATCGCCCATTGTTTTTAGCACCGACAAGAATGATCCCTGCCCTGAGTGACTGATTACACCGAGGATATCGGTTATCGCCCGTGCATTTTCAGAGGGTATTACACATTGAAATTGATAGAAGCCCCAGCGCCCGTATATCCGATTCCAGTCAAGCAGCGAATCCAGCGGTTAAAAATATTTAACAAACGACTCAGTGTACCTATGGTGACCACGATTTTTAGTCAGATAGTAGCGATTGAATAATGACAGACTG
>JAVCKV010179303.1:0-17351 GCA_032274145.1 Herpochondria borealis | reverse complement strand
AAAGTAGAAAACAACATATTTCAATGCAAAACATTCGGGGTACATTTCCACCTGCATCGCGCCTGTACATGTCCATGCTTACATATTTGGGGACTTACTGCTTGTAAAAGGAGATTATACAAAACTACATGAAGAAATTCCAACGCAACAGAAATGCAGGTTTATTGCTATAGACAAAAAAGTATGAGGTACTGCCATTGGCGATCCTTTCTATTTACTTTGATATGGTTTAATGACACAAGCATAAGTAGTGTCAATAGTTTTTATTGGTGAGTAGTTTTCGCAGTATTGTTTCAAAAGTCAGAAAGTAATGCACAAATAAAATGTCCTTGTTCATTGAAGTTGTACTGTAACTGAAATTATCCTACAAAATTCTCTGCCATAATATTTCTCAGCATTTGTCGACGTATGCAGAGAAACACTCATGTCTCCAAATTCAGTTGCATTGAGATACACTATAAATCAACTCAATTAACTGTACCATCGGGAGGCATGACAAGATTTGTTACAAGAAAAGTTACCTTCGAGCGAAGCAACAAGTCAGAGCGGAGCCACAGGCGTCAGAAATTTAATGAACAGCATAGATTCAACGAGGAGAGTTTGGAGTGCCTCCGTGAAAGATTAAAATTGAAGTGAAGCTTGAAAAATAGCTATGCCATATATGAGGATGGCGGATGGATGACAGACAGGACCGAAGCAACCGACCACCGCCAGCGGAGCCTCGGGCCTCGGGCCTGCGGATTATAATTGCACCCGGAGCTGAGTGCGACCCTTCGCACACACTGCTCGAGCGAATTTGACGTCTGCAAACGGACAGTAGACCGCTTCAACTGGGGTGGCAACACTAAAACGCAGAAGAGTCCTTCTCCATGGTGCGGTGTAAAAAACCTTTTCTTGTGGGCTAGCAACAATATTCAACCGCAGCACAATGTCAGAGTGCTTCCGATTCAGTCTTTTCTAGTTCAGACATCTGATTGGAAAAGCAATGGACGAGCTACTTAGACAGCAGCGAAATGTATGCTTTAGACACGAGCCCTTTGACCGCCTGTAGTTATCGCCTACAACTGTTCCCATCCATCTTTCCTTTTTCATGCTCAAATTGAACTCAACATCCATCCATATCGGTTTCCTTCAACCACATAGCGACGCCAGTTAGCGGGAAAAGCAGAGTACCTTGAACCAACCTGTACCTGATTGAGGTTAGTTTCGGAAATAATCATCCCCAGACCTGCGATTGTGAGAGTTACTTGTAGAGAAACATCCAGGAATGACTTCGCGTAACAGAGAATACATCCTCTGTTCATGTAACTAGAAGGGTGAAAAACGAGACGATGGTCCCCTGAACGGGAAAAGAAAAAAATGTCGCAAAGAGAGTAGGTCTAGGGCACGTAAGTACCCATCAAAACCGAGGTTTAAGTAAAGTGCAGTCGAAGGTCAGTTTATGAATGTAAGAGAACCACATAAAGCGTAGAGCAGTTCTTTTGTGATGAGTTGTCACATCATACAACTTTGTCCAAAACCACCACGCACAATCGCACCAATCGCAGTTGATGTTTTCGCTTTGGAGCAAAGAAACATATTAAATAAAATGTATTGATAGCGTTTCATTGCTCATCTCTTTTGGGTTTGTCGTCATAAATTGTCTTAATGTAGAATGAAAGCAGAAAGGAAGTAGAGTGCAAAGAGCTGAAATTCCAACCATGCTAAAAAGATCATTTCAGATGATCGATAGGTGCGTGGCGTACGCTCTTGTACGGCATTGGAATGGAGATGCCCAATTTCTCTCACCGTTGAGGTGCTTTTCGCTGCTGCTACAGAAGAAGGACCACAGAAATCATTTGGAAGAAAAGAGCCATGGTCAGCATGCACTCACTGTTGAAAGCGTAATCTGAAATTGCCTTAAAAAAACTACAGCTGGTCTTCTCGGCAGGATTCAAATCATAAGAGACTCAATGTAGACAGGGCTTGGTTCCAAAAATCATGCAGAGCGCGGAAACGTTTCTGCACATACGGTTGAAGGTGATAGAAACGTGAGTACAGTTTGTCTAAAGCTCCAAGCGCGGTTGTGCGGTCAAGAAAAAAACAAACGGACTTTTCTGACTTGACGCTGGACCTGCATAAATGGTAAACTTCAACTAAAGCTGCAGAAAGCTCAAGAAAGTGTATGATTGGCCTTACTATAAGGGTATAGCTGTGTTTTTTGGGGAGCAATCAGAGCAGACAAAGACTCGGAGAATGAGAAAAATGCCAATAAGTGATAAATCTGCATTTCTTTCAAACTAGCTGGACGCAATACCCGAGTGTTACAGGACGGGTGTGTCATTCGTTTTCTATTTTAGTATATACCAATGCAGATATAGGCAAGAAAATGGACCCTATGGTACATAATAATAGACTATAACCGCAACTTGCGTTCATACATACAAGAAATAAAGACGCGAAGATCCAATGATAGACGGAATGCAAAGAGTACGGGGCGTGGGTGAAGAACAGTGGCCATTTTTCCGCGAGCGATGTCAGAAATAACTCGCCCTATTTAGCCAGAAGTAAATAGGCGAAATGAAAGGAGTGTTGCAAAACATTAAGAGAACTCCAAGGATGCGAACGAAGACCCGAAGCAGGTTTTCTCGCCACACAGGTTCCGGCTTTTTCCGTTGATGCAATAAAATGAGCAACGGTAACGAAAATGATCTTGTGTACCAATGCAGGAGTTGGTGCTAATATACCCGACGGCCACTAACACACTTCGATTACGCCCGTTCGCTGGCTGGCTGGATGATTATAGCTTCTTGCGTCGCTCAACCGGTATACTCGACGATTTGAGACTGTTGATGATGTGAATCAGTGTTTTGTTGGACCTCGCCCTGTTGGATCCTGCAACTATTATTTCATTGATGTAGACTAAAATCCTTTCAGTCCGCGATAAAAATCACGTTGCTTGGTACGATCTACAAGAAAAAGGCCTAGCCCTGCGCGAGGAATAAACCAAAGATGACACCGCTCCAGTGAGGAAGATAGAAAAAGTATGCTAGCCGCATCGGAATACAGGGCACGAGAAAAGTTTCTTTTGAATCAATGCCAAGATATGATGGTTTGAAATGGGGTAGGCCCAGTAATAGAAATTGGAAACCCAGCCCACGCAATGGGCTATTGAATCGTAAAACGTCGCGGTAGCAGAATGAATTTAATGCATTTCTCAATTAATAGTATAAGGGTACAATATATGTGGCTCACTACCACCACATATACGTACCGTATAGTGTACGCCAAGGTAGTCCTGAGACACGTGTAGTTTATGTAGTTTTCTATATAAGCTGCGCTGCGTCTCACCACGCGAGAGCATATGCCAACTTACCTTCCTCTCTTCGTTCCGCGATCTGAAACGCCTTGCGTCCGTTGAACCTCCCTCTTCCCCGTCCCAGAGCATCTAGTAAGTGTGCTCTGGTGACTCCAGTTGTCCCCTTCAGAGACCGTCGTTATCCACCTGTCCCTCTTTCTGCGCCCGTCGTGCGCCTCCGTCCTTCTAGAGCCCGTCGTGCTCCACCCGTTCCCCTTTAGCGGCCGTCGTTTGCACCCCCGTCTCTACCGTCCTACTTCAGCGCCCTTCGTGTGCATCTTCGCCCTCGGCCCCCTTCGCTACCGTCCCGACCAAGCTGTCCCACAGGCCTTACAACCCTGATTCACCGACGCCTCAGTCGTTTTATACTAGCTTTCGAGTTATCAACGTATCCTCTACACTACAGTAGAGGGTAATCACATAGACTCTAGTAGTCTTCATACAAAAACAGCCAGAATCCCAGGTTTTAGGACTTCTTTTTATTCGTAGCTAGACTTGTTCTACTACAGTCGCTGCTTGCTATCAGGAGACGGTATCTAAATTCCGGTGTAATTCTAAAAGAGGTAAGATCTGCCGGATTTGACAATTCATTGTTACTCGCGTCAAGTTTAATAAGAGTGTTAGTTCGTTTCGGAAACCATATCTGCCGCTAGGACCGCCCGGGCTTCTTGCAGGGCCCGAAATTTTAGTTTTCAACCGGCCGTCGCTAGGTCCCAGGATGTGGCGCGCCCGACCGTCCGACAGTACCGCCGCACCCACTAACATGGAAGGCATTGGCGGGCATCGAACCAGACTCAGTTGTTCACACTGACACCGCCAGTCAATCGGACCCGACACTACCAATCGTATTTCGTGCGCGTCAAAAAGGACACTGCCCACCACTGGACCACGTACATTGTCGTTTGGTGTCGGTACTGTCCGCACGGTATCTCGCACTACCGGTTACATTGTACTGTATGCAACACATCACCGGCCGTTGCTAAATAGGTACTTAAGGTAGATTCACGTAGCCACCACATCTCTATCCAAAAGAACCATCAGACTGTACACTTACGAAAGTTCGTTCAGGTAAAACTACCCATTTGACTACACAGAAGCCGGATCATAATACTTTTGAACATCCTCAACACAACGGGAGGATAATGGTTTTACTTGACACTTACATGCACTCGTTTTGATCGGCTCGTCGAGTAAATCGCGACGCTCCGCCAGAGGATGCAATTTATAATGCTCAGATATCCGGTGTTCTTCGTCATTTACTAGAGCAAAAGACCGCTGTGCTGCTGTTTCTTGGGATGGCCCGGGAATAGCCAAATTTTCCGTGTCCAGAAGTCAGTATTAACCGTTTCAGTCCTTCACATATTCAAAATCAAGTTTGATCATCGGAAACCTTCGCTGTCTTGTCATACGCGACGAACTGCGACACAGCGGTCCGCAGTAGTTGCAAAATTGGCACGAGCCGGTTAAGAAGCCTCTCCAAGGGGCAAGTGCGACGAGTATATATCGCCGCCTTGCTTTCCCATATACGCGAAAGCTCCGAATCTTGGCTCCTCGAACTTTGTATTCTTAGATATTCCACCCCGTCTACTCAACGCGCCCTCGTAGATCCCAAACACATTCATCGTGAAGATGAAGTGAGAGCCCTTCTTTTCCATGATGAAGATTTTCTCGACTGTCAGCAGATGAAACACAAGATGCACGATAGCTTTGAAATGTAGCATCGGTTGTGGATGAAACTCGTTCTAAATATTGCCAAGGGTATATGCGGAGATTGTTGAAGATTGAAGGCGGTTGAAGACAACTGAAGTCAGCTGAGTTGCTTGATTTTTCAATTTTTACTCATGTTCGCATAGCAACTACGCATTTTATACTTGTCGAATGCACCTCTCTGCCCTAAGCCGCCATGCTCGACCAGCTCACGGGTCCATTGTCGATGGCGGCAACGGTGGGCCCATATGTCGCAGAACAACAAAAAGTCCACGAACACACGTGTCGGACACGGCTATCATGAAAAATAGTTACGAGCGCCATGTTGCACACGTATTGACCACGATGCACGAAATAAGTTTTCCTATAAATTCTCAATGAATCATTTGCTGACATTTTCCGGGAGTTGGATCCGCAACCTCCGCAAACCGTCATCTCTCAACTAACGACTGCACCATAACGTCTCTTATACGTCCTGTGTGGGTTGCGTGCATAGCTATTTAAAGGAACACAATATACTCTTGGTAACTCCTGCACAGCTTGTGGGATGGTTGGCACATCTTGTACCGACAGTATCTAATTCCAACAGAGATCAGAACTTGCTGGGCCAAGTAACCATCAGTGTTGTCCTTCTTGGAGCAACCAACCCTGCCGGTCAATTGATCGACGTAAGCACGGTTTCATCCATTCGTCCTTCACTGGTGAAGTTCGAACAGTGGTGAGGGCCGGTTTGGAGGGAACCCCGACTTATGGGTTGTGCGGCGGATTGGAAGAATGTTGTAATACGGGGCAGTTTCCAACATCATGTGACAGGCCTTCAGATCCACTTCCAGAGAAAATGGGCAAATTAACGCACGTTGGTCGACGGCGTCCAACGCCTCAAAAACGTCCAGGCGCCAATGAATAGGAAATTTTTGACAATTTTAGTTTCTGCTCTGTATTAGGAAAAAGCGGCTTGTGAATCCTTCCAATACATATATTTTTGACTGACATAGACCAGTAGAAAATCAATCTTTTCCTTGTGATGGATGGATGCATCTTAGCTGTAAAAACGTAGAGAATTTCCTCTCAAATCATCTTGACAAATTAGACCTTGACTATTCGTCTTCATACAGATCTGCCAAGCTTGTTTAACGGGACCATATTGAATGTAGAAATTGTCCCCCAAAGCTGCAGCAATATCGGTCTTCCCTGGTAAATTGTCAATATGTGCCGCTCATGTCCTTTCTACCTTACTTATAATAAATAAAAAGGTAGTCTACTTTGAAATGGTGAGCTAGTATGATACCTTCTTAACGGTTTCCTCGACAGCAGGTGACATTGAGGGAATCGATATCCTTGTGTGATAAAAATCAGGAAAGGCCCGCGTAGATTTCCTAAAATAAAATGCTCTCTGCAAGTTTAAGGTTTCCGAGAAAGGTCTTGAAGTACTTCTTTCAATCAAACAAACGAAAGAATACAAGGATTTCCCGGCCTGTAGCACCTTACACCTATACTAAGGGTATCCTCAAGTATCACATCACTCCTTTAAAAGATACTTGAGGATAATGCTCCTTGAAAAAGCCCAGGGTGCACACAGTCGCCAGAGAGCAAAACTAAGAAAAGCGCAGAAATACTGAAGAAGTTTTTGGGAGAAACATTTTTTGACAGAAAAGACCGAAGTTACTTCATTCAGGGGCCCCGAGGGCCCCGCAACAGGGGGTTATTACTGCAGCCAGACTCGAGCGCCATCCTTCGCACGCACTCCGCGAGAGAATGTACTGTTTGGAGACCAACAGAATACCGCCTCAACGGGATTGTAAAAGAAAAAGCGACTAAGCTCTTTTCCTTGGCGCGGCTAAAGAACCTATTTTATTGCGTCTAGAAATAATAATTTTTTACGCAACAACAGAAAAAACATTTCACGTGTGATGATATTCCGTGCAATTTCATACATCCCAAAGTAGTTGTACTTTATCGCAACGATCTGCCTCCATCTGTAGCAAACCCTCAAAGTCCACTTTTTGAACACCGCAGGGCTGTTGGTTTAGAACATGTGCGGTGGGGTTTCCTCGAATCGCGCGGGAAATCGTGGATTAGTCGTTGACACACCATTGGCATTGTAAGTACGTATTGGAAACTTTTGAGTTACATACACTTCTTGCAGAACGTTCCAAACATCGTCTCGCGGCTTTGGACGCCTGCCATGAACTAGTCGTGGGTATATTGCCTTCGCATACTCCAACAAGTTTTCACTGCAATCAATACGTGATGGTGTGCGCACAACGGCCTCCACAAACTCTCGAAGAATTGAACTGGAAGCTTCTTGCACGCCGTTGGTGTGCATTAAACAACCAAGAAACACACGGTATTCACCAAGAAGTAGAAAGCCCTTCGCAGTGGCAAAAGTACCGGACAATAAGTCTACAAAAATATCGTCCGGCTTAGTATACTGCAAAATTATCTCTGCCATCAGCAAAGAACTCTTCTGCTCGGCTCGTAACACCATTGGTCTTCCATATTCCCCCTCCTATTCCGTTCATTCGTAGTACACAGACACCGGACGGGTGACATTGGGAACTTCAGTCATAAAATTGCCGTAACGCGGGTATGTCTCGTTTATAAAACCCTGCAGCCCGTAAAACACACTATCCTGCTCCGTAACCAAACCTTTGGGCTTCCATACATGGATTGCCTGTTCTTATACATTCATGTGATCGAAAGATTTCCTCGCACGAAATGCGGCGATAAGGGGGCCGCGCACCTACCCCAGGAAATCGACACGTGTAAGCCCACTCCGGGTGGTCGGAATTTGCTGCCACTTCGTCACTCCGCCACTCGGGTCGGGTACAGTCAGAGGTACAGTCAGGACTTAGTCACTTTTCCATTTCGCTACTCTGGAATCGCATAGCTACGGATAAGTCGGGCTGGGTGGTTCGTTTATTGGGTACTATGGTTGCATAGTTAGGTAACAAGGGAAGACTGCCCTTATTTGAGTTAGTCTGGATTAGTTCATTCGGTAGTTCTTAGGGTACTGTGATTTCCAAGTGACACTCTGTGTAGTTCGCTTTTGGAGTTTTCTTGCCCTTGAACCTTTCTGGGTCCACTATTACCGCCTTAGGCGCTCGCCCAGTGGCTACTTAAAATATGTAGGCGGCTCCAAGTTGTGGATGGAGAGAAGCAACGGTGATAGTCCGAACTGCCTCCCAAGTAAACCAATTTTCCCGTCTTGTCTCCATCTTTTCCCCTTCTTTTTCTTTCTTTTCCAGCTTCCTTTGGGTGGTTGAGGCAACGCCGTGTGGACGCACACAACGCAGTGGCGACGACCCTACGCCCTGGAACACGTGCCTTTAGTCCCTTTCTTCGCCACGACCTGCACCTCTATCTAGCTTTACCACACCCCTTCCCTTTGTGTGCTGCTACGGGCGAGGTACCCGCAGCACCACACGTTTCCTTTTCACGAAGATTAACAGTATTGTTTCCGCCATGAACACCTATCCCGGCATTTTGCGATTCATTGTTCGAATATTCTTCCGTGCAGGGGTACCATAGCATCGAAAGGAAACCAATGCATCAAGCCAATCCTTGAACTAAGCGTTTGAACAAAACAAAATTCCATGGCCTCCAGGCATAAGCACATAATTCATTACATCCACAGTATTCACCAGATCCGCTCGGGATAGAACTTTGAAATCAGATTGAAGTGATCAACAACGCAGGATGTTCGTAGAACAAGTGCTGGGTGCAAATGTTTGTAAATTTTAACCAAGTCGGAGTATTCTATTATTGACCACTGTTTGTAGACTAATTGAAAGGTGCCAACTGGCACCCTGATGAACTACCGATTTTTGCAGAATACGTGTTTTTCATGCTTCCGGACCAACTTATATTTCTAAATTTAATTTCATGGGTTTATTTTCAGTTCATCCTATATACCAAAGTGAGAAAGACTCTTCCCATATTTTGAAATTATTTATGGTATTTGTGTTCCTATTATTGTACGGAACTGAATTTTAGAATAGTTACATTCGGGCTGTGCATCTGGTAATGATCTAGCTCACAACCGTACTCGACAGAATCACCCGCCAACAACCCGATCCCTTTTCATATCTCGCCCAAAAGATACAACAATATGGAACGGAAAGATGTGCTCCCTTCCGTTTCCCCCACAACAAGTTACCCGGGAGTCCAGAACTTCATGTTCCATATTGCATTTGCAACATGATGTGGCTTCTTCCCGACAGATTTCGCCCACCCCTCCCCCTCTCATCTTCAAGCTGTCTTTCTCGATCAGTCATTGGTCACATTGTGTGTATTTTGGAATAATAAATAGCATTTGTTTTACATCATGACTTGAATTATGAAATTCATAATATAATTCATTTGTATTGAAAGTTAGAATAACAGTAGTACTACTTATTAATACTAGTACAGTAGTATAATTTTTGTTTTGTTTTTCTGTTTCTTTTTTTCAATAATTGTTGTTTTTATGGTTGTTATTGCGATGACTACTGTCTCCAGAATCAGAATAAATCGGTTCAACGCCAAGAGTCAACAATATCATAACTTGCAAACATATTATAAATAGTTTTAATAATTGGAAGGATTACGTTTCGATAATGTAGAAGAGCTGGGCTTTAAGATTGGCATCATTTTTAAACTACCCGGATGGATGCTTCGATAAGATGCCAACAATTGATCCAATTCTTATAGTAATTCTGCGTAACAATGCACAATGATACCTCTTTCTTTTTCTTTTCAAAAGAAGTTATGGTTATATTAGAAATACGTTTCAGTAATAACACATTGTTTACACGGGTTGCCGAACGGGTCCGCAACTTGGAAGAACTAAATAAACCATGTACTTACAGAGTTTCAGTTCTTAAACAGGACTTTATAGGATTACTCTATTGACAAAAGTGTTCCGCAAAAATATTTTAAATATGGTAACATAATACAGATGTTCTGGTCTAGGTAACCAACCGTCAATCAACAGAGTCATGTTCTCATTTTTAAGTACAGTTTATATAAGCTTTGTTGAAATGTCACAGCCGCCAGTGAACTGTTTCTTGGTGACGAAAAACCAAGGTGATATTCAAGAATAGAAAGAAAAGGAAAAAATACAACGAATGTTTTTATATGACGTGCTCTTAGTCATGAGCCTCCCACACCCAGTCAGAGTCTATGTAGCGATGCGTAACACAAACTACTTGCAATTAATATTAAGAATAGTACATATAATACTAATAGTATTATTCCTATTAGTATTAGTATTAGTATTAGTATTCGTAATAGTATGAGTATTCGTAATAGTATTCGTAATAGTATTCGTATTAGTATTGGTATGAGTATTAGTATTCATATTCATATTCATATTCTTACTCTTATTCTTATTCTTTTTCTTCTTTTTCTTTTTCTTTTTCTTCTTCTTATTATTATTAATTTTACTTGCATGTATCTCAATGAAATGGAAAATCTTGTTGTATTAAATTCAGTTAAATTTATTTAAAGGAATTTATGCCTTTTCCTTCGAAAGACCCTCCAGCTACAACACCGGAAATATTGTCTCCAAAACACCTTTCCGATCAACGTTCACTCACCTTGCTTTGATTCTATGGCCAAGTCGGGAGATCAAAGCCCCGACGACTCTTCTTCCCTTTCAGTTTCGTGACGGACACACGCTGAGATCGGCGCTATCCTTAGGACGACAGTACGGATGGTCCAGCACTTGGGGGCGTTTCAATACAAGTAGTTCCTAATTGTGTTGCGCAAAGTGCTCAATGCTGCTGTTGACAATTTCCCGAACGATGCATCGACGAGTTTGACGCTGTCCATTCCCATCCTTCTCAAAAGTCTTATTATGGATCGCTACCGCCCCAAAAAGGAATCCTACTTTAAGCTCACGCACACTCAATGCAAATGAAACACACAGCTTTAGTTCAGAAATATATATTTAGCGCGAGTATTCTCCTGACCTAAACGGTTTAACACATCCTCCGAAGTTCGTAAGTCACTCAAACTCGTGCTGCCGCGTTCATCTTATCGTGCGCGGCAGTCACGCCAGGAACGGCCTTGACGCGCTGGCTGAACTTTGCGACGCCGGGCACGTCAGAAAGGTCGACTTCGAGGTACGGCGCCCACGAAAAACAAATATACGCGTAGACGTCAGCGGCTGAGAGCTTGTCTCCGAGGACGAAATCTCCAGTGACGAGGTGCTTGAAGAAGTAGCGGGCCTTTGCCACCACGAGTTCCTTCTGTGCGGCGCGCGCCTCGTCGGTCAGTGCGGAATTGAACAGTCTGCCGAATGCCAGATGCAGCTCCGAGTTGACGAAGCCCAGCGCTTCAAGGTACTTATAGCGCGCCGGCGTGCCGGCCGCAGGGGCGAGCCCGGCGGCCGGCGCGAGGTCCGCGAGATAGGTGAGCGTTGCGGCGTTCTGTGCGAGGACGGACCCATCTGGGAAGGTGATGGCTGGCACGCTGCCGGTGGGGTTGATGGCGTAGAAGTCGGCGCCGGACTTTGTTACATGCTTGCCGAGATTGACCGTCTCGGAGTCGAAATCGGCGCCGGCCAGAGAGGCAACGATGAAGCTTGCGGTACCGCAGGACGTCGGGGTGTAGTACAGCTTGAATGGAGCCATTTTTGGAAGATGGGGAGTGTGTCAGTCGGTGAGTGGGCGGGTGCAGAGTGCGGAGTGGGGAATGTTGTGGGCAGACACAAGTGTGATGAGGGCAGATGAAATGGCGAACAAGCACGGCGTGGGCGGTACTTATCACAACGGCGCGCCCCAACTACGAATGCACGAATCGGTGCATCGAGAGCGAAACATGTCTATACCTATCGACGCAGGCGGTCGGGACGGTTCCGACCGGGTAGAAAGGTGGAAAAGAGGAATGGCACGAAACTCCATGAGCCCATGACGGTCTGTGGCCATGTGCGTAGACAATGCACATCGAATATGCCGCGTGCAAACCGATTCCGACTCGAATCTGCGGTCGGTGGTTGGCCATTTCACACGGACTCGTGTTTCTACTTCGGTGGCTGAACCTGTCATGCAAAGGGCTGTGCATTGTATCGACGCACGAAAATTGTGCCTCGATAAACCACATGGTCACGACGCGAGCGCTGATTGGACGCAAGGATCGTAATTCCACGCGAGCAATTGCGGTGTCGCTGGATTCAGCGAATTTATTAAAATTATATTGACATATATACTGTACACTGCACATTATACCTGTCGATCTTCAAGAAAACGCACAGGTTGTGCCATCAAACACGTTTATGTTCCATATTGCATTTGCAACAAGATGTGGCTTCTTCCCGACAGATTTCCCCCACCCCTCCCCCCCTCATCTTCAAGCTGTCTTTCTCGATCAGCCCTTGCGTCCCATAACTCCGTACTACACAATGCCAGTCTCACCAAAGTGCTGCTCGACTTTGAGCTGATTCATGCCCAACCTCCCTAACGCTGTGGCACACAACGATGATAACGAAAACTCGTTCAATCACCGCTTTATATCGTGCAGGTAGGTTGACGTGGAGTGCGGGGGCATCTGTGAGCCGTCTTCTGTGGAACTATGTCTGATGAACTGTACAATTACGTCCCGCAACTCGAGCATGTCGGAATTCGCCGAGTCCTCGAGACCACTAGGGCAGTACTTGCTAGGGTACGCGAGGATAGTGTGCCGCGACGAGTACAAATGGTTGGTCTGCGGCGGTAAAACTCGGTCCATCTGCGTCCGGAATATTTTCTGTTCTTGATATTAGTATAATACTACTGTTCTTATAATTAGTGCTAGTATTAGTTGTGGGACTAAGTTGCTGTATACTTTGAAGCTTTAGTAGTTGTAGTAGTAGTCAGAGTAGTACTAGTTGGAAGTGTTGTTGTTGTTGTTGTTGTTGTTGTTGTTGTTGTTGTTGTACAGGTATTCCTATTTTCATTGTGCCTATTTTGGAATAATTAATGGCATTTGTTTTACATAATGACTTTTATTATGAAATTCATAATATAATTCATTTCTAGTGAAAGTTAGAATAGCAGTAGTGCTACTGATATACTACTATAATTTTTTGTCTTTCTGTTTTTTTTTCAATCCGTGTTGTTTTATGGTTATTATTGCGATGACTATATATTACTTACTGTACTTGTGCACATCGAGTTTACTGTGTGCCTACTGTACGGGCATCAGCCACTTTTAGTACACTCCACTGTAGCTACCTGGTAATGTGTTAACCCTTAGGTAGTCTGACCACTGGATGGGGCTACTAAAGCCCCTACTACGGGCCTATGCTCGTGGTCATGTGTAGAAAGTCTTTGGGGCGACCAGAATTTGCTCCGCTCACCACGTTTACCAAAGTTTGGCGTGCGCACTATATAAGCGCCAGGCACAGTATTTTTAACGAAGTTGGGAGGCATCAGCATAACACAAAGTGCTTATTCCTTCCAGTAACTCTTTCTTCCGCCCCGACTCTCGACTTCTCCACTCTAAAGGATGGTACAGCGCTACCTCTGTTCTTTTGTTCCGTTGCGCGCGCCCTACGTCAAGTGCCCGCTACTAATCATCAAGACGCAAAGCAGTTACCGAGCGGCGAACCCACCCTTCGCCCTTTGTGACTGGTGCTCCGAATCATCATCTTTGGCGACCCCTGAGCACGCCGCTAGGCGAAGATTTCCACCTTTTGCCGCTCTGTTTGAAATTTGTGTGCTACTTACCGCGGCAGCCCACCATAATACACTTTTATTCTGATCTAGAAGGTAGCGGATTAATGCAAGCCTTGTAGAAGCTGCAGATGTCCTCGATTTCACCTCAAGTAGTTGTTCCACCCTGCCTTACAACGGTCAGGCACTTTCAGTTTATGGCACTCTGTTGTTCAAGCGAGCTACGGAAAGCATGTGCAGGCGTCCCTATGTGCTGTCTCAGCTCTGGTACAGCTGACTCACGTGAGCCATAGTAGGCGTGGTAGGCTGAATATTACTCACCGCGGATAATTATCGCCTTGGTTATTTGTACATTATCTCCCGGCGTCGATATTGTACCGCCTGACTCTGTAGTGTGTAGTAGTGGTAGGTTAAAATATAAGTGATTCCATTCATAACTGTAGTATTTAAGCGGGCTATGCCGTCTGTACGTGACCGCTGAATAAGGGGTAAAATGCTCTCAAGCGCTTTTCTCTGCTCGAGCCGAGCAGCACATGTTGGTGTTCTAAGCCCTTTCTGCTTCTAATTGCTGCTAATCTTACTCGTAGTGTAACACTTGCCCCTGGATCATCACCGGAGACATTATGCTGCGCTGCGGTCAGCTTCATATATGTAGTAAATGAACAGTTCTTACTTTTTCCTAGGTTTGTACTGTTTTGAAAGTACGGTAACCACAGAAAACGTCGACAAGCGCCGCATATGCACGTGAACCCGAGTTGAAAACAACTTCTCGGGAGCTCTTCTGATGTGTCCCACGACCTGTCTCCACCTTGCGGGCTTAATACAGTGCATCATCTAACGCACGCTGGATTCGATGGCAGAAGTACAGAATCGTGGTGCAGCGGTCCTGCAAGTCGTAGTGGCGAGTGTATGCGGTCATAAACTGCAAAAGATTCTCGTTGCACTCAGCACAGTACGTGGAATCAAAGAGTTCGCATTGATTGAGGTCGTTCTGGTGCACTGTAATGCGCTGCGTTGTCGGAGCGAGCGCCTGGTACAGGCGGGCAGATTCTGCTCTCCATGAATTGATAAGCAGTTCAAGCTCTTCGCCCGAGTAGTGAGCAATCATGTTTGGCGTGGTTACGACGTCGTAAAGCAGGCGGAAGTTTCGGAATTCAGGAAGGAGTGGCATTATGTCAGATGTGTAGAACGAAGTGCAGAATTAGGTTTGCGTGGTTTCGAAGATGAGGTATGTATTCGGATAAGTTTTTGTTGAGGTGGTTGTTGAAAGATGAGGAAATGCTTTGGAGATTTGTAGTGTGTCGAATCAGGGAGTAGTGCTGCCGCCCTTCTCACATGCACGCCGCACGAGACGAAGCAGAGACATTAAACGACACCGAACGAGGAATGAAGGATTCCGTCCCAAAATGCTTGTAAGCGCGGTACCAGATGGATTAGCCGCTCAGACGGTATATATAGCGTATGAAAGTGGGATAAAAAGCATGGAAGTGAAGTGACATGCACAAATCGGTGCGATGCAAGAACACAGCCGATCTTTGCCAAAAAGAGCGGTTTGGGGGATAACAATGGTAGTCTTTAGAAGTTTCTTGTCGTTAATTAAGAAAAAAGAAAGGTTGCAGAGTTAAAGTACTTTTGGGCAGGCTTGAAGGGCCCAATCAGACTCCACAACCTGAATTAGCTTTGCGGCGCTGGATTATTCAGAAATGCATGCTTACAGCGTGATCAGCATTGAAAGGGAATTATTAATGCGCTGAGATGCGGGCTGGAGGTGCGGTTTTCAAAGAAGTGCTTTCTTGCTAAAAACATGAGAGGCGGAGATACCACACAAAGAAGGTGGAAGCTCAAAGTTGTTTGCATTTTAAAATCAAGGGCTACCGTGCTTTAGCCCGCTTAGGCAGTCCTGAAGCCGCTAGATGGTCCTGGAAAATGCTTAATGAATATTTTGCCGATGAGCGCAGATTTAGTGTTGCTTCTGAAGCACGACGAGGCTCGCGGGGGGTTTCTCGATCAATGAATGCCAAAAAGCCGAGGCGCGGACTTGATGCATAATTACACAGCATATTGGGGCTGTGGCTTTCATGGTATGCGTGCCAATGTTGTGGAGGCTTAACTTACGCATTTTGGCACTTTGGGGGACAAAATGCAGAAGTCCAAATAAGGAACGCCGTGGCGCGTGGCACTGTATGTAACACCCAAAACCAAAAAATGGTTAAATGGGTCGAGGATCGTAGTGCGGATGTGGAATCATGCTCGGGAAACCAGTATACCAATCAGCCGTTGAGGCGTGGATATTTTGCACGAAAGTTCAGGCTGCGCTAAAATTCCTTACTCTATTGATAGGCGCGTATAGTAAGGTTCGTGCAATAGCAGCGCGTGTCGGCGAGGGCCGTTGTACGTGCCATACAGCAGTTAACTGCTTGTACCAACTGTACACACCAGGGCTCTGCATGTTCTTGATAATCAAGCACAGTGGGTTTTTCTGGATATATCTTGGCTTATCCAGGCGTTTAAAGTGTACATAAAGTTGCACGGGGCACACAGTTGCTCGGGGCGGAGTTGCTCTGGCGTGTACGTGCAATGGGTAGGAAGGGGTCACAACCCCGAAAGCGAATTTTTGCAGATTTTAGAGTGAAGTCTCCAACTACACCGATTATCACGCGCATAGCGCGTTCTGCACTACATATAGCTGGATTGTTCGTCGTCTTTCTTATGTTATTCAGAGACGATGACATCTCCTTGCGTATTGCAGCGAGCTGTAGGGACAGCCCGGTTACTTAGGGGATTGCAGAATCCACAATATCGTGCAGGGCTGCTGCAATGGGCATGTATCGTGTGCGCGCCAAATCGGGCGGCTGATAATATTTATTCGATAAATTAATAATTTCAGCCGGCGAGAGTGGCTGAGTTTTCAATGTTACAGCCTGTTCGCCTGCCGACTAGGGCACGGTAGTACGGGCTGCACTAAGAGCCTGAGGAGGAGGCGGTAGTTGGAAATTGCTTTTCTATATGCCTCCTCCAGCGTCCGTAAGAGCGCCCTGATGAGACGTGTGTACGTCTCAAATCACATGAGTCGTTTATACGCTTGAAATATGCGGCTCTGTGATTGTAGTTGATATTGAAATTGCAGGAACTGTGAGCGATGCTCGTCTATTATTAATTTTGCCAGTTATTTGTCCAAAGATTGTTTAAGGTCCGGAACAGAGGATCCACGCCGTCATCTGGTATTTTTTGCTCAGGAGAAGTGCTATATGGACGGTAATATCGCCGTCCCGACTAGCATGCACAGGTAGCAGGATCATTCTCCTCGCAAATAAGATATTTAGCGCGGCGGAGAGGATTCTGCTGTGCGCTGGTCCAGCCGGGTCGGGTGCAATATGTATTGTAGCAGCCAGCGTGGTTGGTTCAGCGACTGCCCCATTCCATGCTTCAGAATAATGAGGCTTGATTACGGACGGGGATGCACACGCGCCATCGGCTGTCGAACAGCGGGTGTGGCGCCAGCGTCAGAAACTAGGCGACGCTGTGTCTCTGTATACGGCCCTAGGAAGGCCGTCAGGAGGGTTTGATCGTCTGCGGCTGACCAAGAGTCGTCGTCCAGTGTAGGTTTCGATGAAGGCTGCTTGAAGAAATCATCTACAAGCGTACTCACACAGTCGTTTTTTTACTAATGG
>JAVCKV010179192.1:0-14384 GCA_032274145.1 Herpochondria borealis | reverse complement strand
CAACAATTTATTTTGGGATTGTTACCCGTCTCGCCACAATGGAATTATACGAACGGTTTGGTTTACAAACATTATCGAGACAATGGATATTTTACCTTTGTATTGAGTCGAAATATGTTGGACAATCGTAGTTTTAAATATGCGGATAATGATGACAGCAGCGAAGACAATTTAATTTTAGATTATAACTCTCAAGAGATTGAAAATAAATTCCGAGCAGAACACACCCTCCGAACTGAAAGTGGTTTTAAAATAAATTACGGCATCAACTACGAATTAGCGAAATACAACAACAGCACTTTTAATAAGATTTTCACTTCGCAAGGAGCAGAGACGATTGATTTTGCCTCTAGCTTTAAGATGAATAAATATGGAATTTTTGGACAAATCAGTCGGAAGTATTTGAATGAAAAATTAATCCTTTCCTTGGGTCTTCGAATTGATGGCAATGATTATTCTAAAGAAATGAGTAATCCATTTCAACAATTTAGTCCTCGCCTTTCAGCCGCCTATGCCCTGACCGAACGATTGATTATCAATGCCAACCTTGGACGTTATCACCAATTGCCTGCTTATACGATTTTGGGTTATCAAGAAGGTGACCGATTGGTCAATAAAGAAAATGGAATTAAATATGTCACCAACAATCAAGCGGTTTTGGGTTTTGAATTTAATACCGCTTCCGCTTCCAAATTTACTATCGAAGGGTATTATAAAAAATATAGCGATTATCCATTTTTATTGCGAGATAGCGTGACCTTGGCGAACCTTGGTGGCGATTTTGGAATCGTTGGAAATGAACCTGCGATTCCTCGTTCGGAAGGTCAAAGTTATGGAGTGGAGTTTCTTTATCAGCAACGATTGTTTAAAGGTTTTTATGGAATTGCAAGTTATACGTTGGGTTGGTCTCAATTTGAAAATAGGAATCAAGAGTTGATTGCAAGTTCGTGGGACGCTCGCCATATTGCGAATTTGACGATTGGGAAAAAGATAGATAATGGATTTTTTAAAAATGTAGAAATCGGAATTAGTTATCGTTATCAGTCTGCCTTGCCACGTACGCCTTTTGCAGATGACTCTGCCTTGTTGAGTAATTGGAATGTGAGCAATGGCGCTCGTTTGGATTTCAGTCGAATCAATTCTTTGCGAAGTTCGGCGGTGAATTCGATTGACCTGCGGATTGATAAAAAATGGTTTTTTAAAAAGTGGAGTTTGAATCTATATTTGGATATTCAGAATCTGAACCAGAACTTTATTGCGCAACCTACGCTGCTGCTTGATCGAGAATTGGATGCGGATAATAAACCGATTGGTCCGCCTGTAATTGTAAATCCAAATGCGCCTGTGGAGGAGCAACGGTATTTATTGAAGGAATTGGATACGGGGAGTGGGAATGCGTTGCCGAGTGTGGGGATTGTGATTGAAATATAAAAACGATTTTCGATTACAGCTTTAAAGTAAAACGACTTTTCAAGTCGTTACGTTTTTCGACAAAAAATAATTGAAAATTTTCGAATAATATTGATCGAATAATGGACGACTTGAAAAGTCGTTTTACTTCAAAGCTGCAACCTTAATATTCAGTTAAAAAATTTCAACTCCCAATAGGGGCAAATTAATTTTTCCGTGTCTTTATTTACAGATAACATTCTGAAAAGAAATCTTATCCAAAACAAATCCCCTTTCTAATTTATTCTCAAAAATATTAAGACCATAGTTTCATTCTGAACGTATATCATTAAGTTCAGCCCAAGAATATATGTTCTATTTTTTAAAACCTTCAAAACCTTTTTATGAAAAAATCAATTGTATTTTTTATCGCTCTAGTTTCTTTTGTCCAAATAGGTTTCACACAAATTATCAATTTAGAATTAGCCGATCCTCATCCAGAATTGCAAGATGCAGATACTGGAGATATGGAATTTGCAGACATTGATAACGATGGTGATATGGATCTGATTCTTACAGGCTCTGGAAATGGACAAGTTGCACTAACGACACTTTATAGAAATGATGGCGCAGGTAATCTTACTGAGATTACTGGCGACAATCTTGAGGATGTTCGTGCTAGTAAAGTTGGCTTTAGTGATATTGACAATGATGGAGATTTGGATTTAATGATATCTGGTTTTACACATGGAGGTACTTTTTCTCATAAACTTTACTTCAATGATGGATCAGGAAATTATACTTTAGATTCTAATACTCCATTTGACAATTCAGTTGTTGGATATTTTGCAATTGGAGATGTGGATAATGATTCCGATGATGATATTTTAATCTTTGGAAATAATGGTTCTAGTGAACCAACTACAAAGTTTTATCAAAACGATGGTACAGGTTCTTTTTCTGAAGTAAGTGGAATAGGTATTGAATCAGTTTCAGGAGTCGCTAAATTTTTCGATTACGATAATGATAATGATTTAGATATCATCGTGACTGGGGCAAATCCTGATAGTGATTTCTTTACTGGTTTGTATTCCAATGATGGAAGTGGAATATTTAGCCTTGTACCTAATCCTGGTTTTAAAGGTTTCTCTGGAGGCGATGTAGCCATTGGCGATTCTGATAATGATGGTGATTTAGACGTACTCATTTGTGGAAATCTTACTAACTCAGATATCGAGACAGAGCTTTATATAAATGATGGAGCAGGAACATTTACGTTGAAGGAAAATACTACTATTTCAGATGTGTCTATAGGAGAAGCTTCATTTAATGATTTTGATAATGATGGTGATTTAGATGTCTTTGTATTGGGTTCAGGTGAAGGAGGTTTAGGGACAAATGCTATCGTCGGTAATATTTATGAAAATCAAGGAAGCAATAATTTTGTTATTTCAGATTCATTGATTGGTGGTTATTTATCTAGTCATGCCGTTGCAGATATTGATGGAGATAATGATCTTGATTTGGTATTGGGAGGAACGACTATTGCTTCTCCTACACGAGCTACTTGGTTGTATCTTAACGTTACTCCCATAACCGTCAATACTGAAGAACTCACTACATTGAATAATATTGAGTTGTATCCAAATCCTTCGAGTGGAATCCTAAATATCAAATTAAATGAAGTATCAGAAATAACGATAAATGTCTATTCACAATTGGGACAACTGCTTTATTCTGATTACATAGAAAATGATGATACTCAAATTGAATTAGATCTTCCTTCAGGAATTTACTATGCTGTTTTAAGAAATAATGAAAGTGTTCAAACGGAAAAATTAGTGATAAGTAAATAGTGTTTAAAAATAAATTAGCCACATTCGATGACTCTAAAATCATTGGATGTGGCTGTTTTATTTTAGGGATTTCAATTTATGGCTCAAAAATATCAAAATCTACATCTTCAATTTTCACTTCATATACATCTTTAATAATTTGCGAGGAAAGATCAATTAACTTGGTGTCATCATTTTCTATTGCCAAATAATAAGTAGGCATTCCATCAAAAACATCTAATTCAAATTGATTAAAATATTTAGTTTGCTTAAATCTTTCCAATTCCAACTTTGTCTCTTCATTTGAAATATCAAAGGGTAAATAAATTACAAATTCATTTTTCTTTACTTCTTTTTCTGTCACCTCAGGGCTTATAATTTGAAACAAAACCATTGCTGTCGCAACATTGATTACATACGATTTTTCTTTTGCTAAATAATCTTCTTTTGCAATTTTTATAATTTCTTCAAATTGAACTTGGAAAGATCTTTCCGATTTTGGTTTTGATTCTGGATGATTCATTTTTTGCATCCAACTAATTAATTTCTCTTTTGAAATACCGTTTTTTTGATCGACACTCATTGGATGATTTTCTTCTAATACTTCGAAAACAACTTCGTCTCCTTCTGTTGGAAAAATCACATCGACTTTTGCTCCTTTTGTATTTTCATAAAAGAAAACATCATTTTCTAATTTCCCATAAATAGGTTTATCCGTAACTCCATTTTCATATTCTTTTATTTTCTCTAAATAATAATTTACTTCAATGCTTGCCCAAATCTCAAATCTAAACCATTCAGAAATATCTTTTACTTCAATGAAAACAACTCCTTTAATCATAAAGAATGATTTATCAATCAGTAATATTTGCTCGCTATGTTGCTCTACCCTTTTATCTCTTTCCTCTTCCGAAAAATTACGCATACAATCTGGTTCAGGCGAACCTACTCCATAATAAATAGTATGCTTTTTTCCACAAATCTCACATTGATAATTTTTCATAAAACTTTAGTTCCTTTATTTCTCCTAAAAAATTTCATATATAAATTCCTCCTCTGGTTAACTTATTTTATTTTGAAAAAATAAAAAAGAAGCTCCCCTCTAGGAACTGAGGGTATACATTTTCTCAATATCCTTTTTATATTTTTCCAAAATCACATTCCGTTTCAACTTCAAAGTATAAGTCATTTCCCCCGTCGCCACCTCCCATGATTTATAACACAAATGAAACTTTCGAATCCGCTCCTCATTTTTCAAATGCGTATTAATTTCCTCAATCACCATTTTCATCAATGATTCTACTTTTGGGTTGATCGCCATAAATTGTGGCCCAGTCCAATGCACATTATTTTCCGCACACCATTTTTTTAAATGGAAAAAATTAGGCACAATCAACGCCGTAACAAATGGTTTTTGAAAACCTACAATCATACTCGTATTGATAAATTTCGAAGCATTTAATTTTTGTTCCAAAATTGTAGGCGCGATATATTTCCCACTAGAAGTTTTAAAAATATCTTTTTGTCTCCCTGTGATTTGTAGAAATCTTTTATGTACAAATTTTCCCACATCACCAGTTTTAAACCAACCATCTTCACTTTTTTTCTCCATCGTTCGCTCAGGCAAATTATGATAACCTAACATGACATTTGGCCCTTTGACCAAAATCAATCCTTCGCCATTTTTATCAGGGTTTTCAATTTTCACTTCCACACTTGGAATCGGAATTCCTACTGTTCCAAAATGCACCCCACCAGGTTCAAAACGATTAAATGAAATCACAGGCGAAGTCTCCGTCATCCCATATCCTTCTCGGATTTCGATACCCGCCGCAGAAAATAATTTCCCCAAACGAGGTTGCAACGCAGCAGCCCCGACGACGACACCTTCCACTTTTCCGCCCAATGCCTGCCGCCATCTTCGATACACTAAAAGGTTGGCTATTTTTAATTTAAAAAAATAAAGCAAACCCATTTTTCCATCATACCGCTCTCCTACTCTAACCGCCCAATTCAAAATCTTTCGAGTCAATTTTCCTCTTTCATTCCCTTGCTCAACAATCGAATCATATACCTTTTCCAAAAACCTTGGGACACTCGCAAAATAATGCGGACGGATTTCTTTAATATTTTCAGCAACAGTTTCCCTTCGTTCTGCATAGTAAACCGATGCGCCTGCCGCCATGTAAGTGTAAGTCACCATACGCTCAAAAACATGACTCATGGGAAGGAAACTTAAAGTTCGATTTCCATTATTGATAGGAACAAGAGAAATTGTAGCTTTAATGTTAGACACCATATTTTTATGGGAAAGCATGACACCTTTTGGATTGCCCGTTGTGCCTGAAGTATAAATTATAGTCGCCAAATCATCCTCATGAATCGAAGCCTTTCGCCCCTCAAATTCTGCTAAATGTTTTGCCGTGGGTTCCGTTACTAAATCTTCGTAACTCGGAATATTCGGTAATTCCTCAAATGTAAAAATCTTCTTTAAACTCAACACTTTATCTTTCACCACCGATACTCGTTCATAAAATTCACGATTGGCAACAATCAAAAATTTCACCCCTGCATCATTTAAGATATATTCGATTTCATGTTCTCGAATTTGTGCATGCAATGGCACCACCACTCCGCCAATCTGCTGCGCTCCTAAATCCACAAAATTCCAAAGTGGACTTCCCAACTGAGTCATAATTCCAACTTTATCTCCACGCTTCAATCCTAAATTTAAAAGTCCCGCACTCACTCGATTGATTTGAGTGATACATTCATCGGTACTGTACTTTTTCCAACCTACATTTTGTTTGGAAACAAGTGCTGCCTTGTTAGGAAATTTTGCTTGTTGATAAGGGAATATATCAAATAGTCGACGGAAGTCGATTTGAGAAATGAGTTGATTTTGGATTTTCGTTTTTGTCTTCAAGTATGGAACAGTTTAATAGATTTCTAAGGTAAGGAAAAATTTATTAGCTAAAAAATAAAAAAGCTCATTCGAGGTTTTTCGAATGAGTTTTTCGGAAAATGAATAACGAATATTTAACAGCTATAAGCTTAGCTATTATTGTGTTTTTCTTTCTTTGATCTTTTTTAATCGAGATGAAATAGCTCCTTGCTTCCTACCTAAAATACTTCCAACTTCTTTCCTTGTCTTTCCTTCATTAGAAAGATTAATTAGCTTTATTTCTTCTTCTTTACTCCAAGGACGATAAGCATTCCCATGACTTTTTCTTATTTCTAAAATTGAATATGCTTTTTGGGATTGTTCTAGTTTTATATTTTCTCTTTTATTATAAATTGGTTTATATTTTTCAACTAATTTCTCCGCAAGTTCTTTCCTACCGATCTTAACTATTATTGCTGAAACTTCAAAATTATCTTCAAATAACCTGTTCAATTCTTCTTCAAATTTTAAGGGGAAATTTTTATTGGAAGTTCCTTTCTCAAATCCACTTTTGCCAAAAAATCTTTCATTCCCAATTTTCTGTCTGAGAATATGACTTCTTGTATCTAATAAATCTTCCATTCTTTTACCAATGTTAATTGATTCTCCAACATAACAAATCTCACCTTCATCCTTAATGATATAAACTCCTGCTTCTAAAGCAAAAGACATCCACCAATCTTTCGAAAACTCAATTGACTTCCAATTGCCATTAATTAGTTGTCCTTCTAATTTATTTAAATAATTTCTAATTCGATTATTCATCTCTATGATTTTTTTGTTTTCTCATCTTCAAAAATAAAAATTCACAACACCGTATACAAATATTGTTCTGACATATAAGACATGACAATCTAAAAAATTATCCTTAATATGTAAATAACAATATTCGTTTAAGCAAAAGGTATTTCTTAATTTAATGCCCTAAATATACTTGAAAACACAAATGATTAACTGGAAGGAAATACCCTTTGTCAGATTCCTCTTCCCTTTTGTAATTGGAATATCTACAGCTACTTTTTTGGAAAACGATCATCCAATCTGGTATGGATTACTTTTGTGTTTTATTATCGTTCGTCTAGTTTTAGCTTTTAAAAAAATTCCTTTTCAATTTCGTTGGGTACATGGCTTTATTGCATATTCCATTATCTTTTTAGTTGGATATATATGGTGTTTTCATTTTAATGAATTGCAAAGTGACGGTCTCTGGATGATGAGTACAGAGTACTGGAGCGGTGGCATACAAATGTGGCTCGATGGGTGCAATGTGCAGCGCGTCATCTCCTTGGACGACCCCAAGAACTTTTCCAAACACTTGCTGTACCACACTTCCAACAACAAGCAAAGGGTAGTGGCGCCGCGGCGTCAAGTCGACGCAAATGTTCTGCTGAGGCAGCTCAGTGATCTGCGGAAGAATGCCGCAAGGCGAAAACGTGAAGTGGGGCGGGTCTTTTGAAAGATGCGATGCATCGCACCGTGTACACACCGCTTCTTTTCTGTCTCTAGAGAGCAATGCCTCAATGTTGCTTCGCATGTTCAATATATGCAGCGTTTAGATTTGCGATCTCTAAACTCGTAATAAGCTATAACCATCAGTCATCTGGAACTTCTACGATGATAGAACTGCCAGAGGTGTGGCCTTGGAGTGTCTCAAGCAGCGATTCTTGGTGAGCATCGCCACACTTTTTCGATTAGAACATACCCGAGTCATATACTGTTTCGATTAGAACATACTGCGCATTCTAGTAGTAATATATGCTACGACTACTCGATGCTTCTGTAGAAAGACACGACGGGTGGCTTGGTAAAGGGATTGGTTGCGGCGAATTCCTCCCACTTGGCAAAGTGGGGTGCTTTCGCGTGTGCATCAAAGCCCTCCTTGCCTGCATCCGCTCCCTCGTATTCTTCATGAAAGTAAAATGAATTCGGGGTGTCCACCGACTCTCCATAGTCGTACTGAAGACAAAGTGGTTCCTGTTGTCGACTGCCCTTTTGGTTGTTGTCAATCACCTTGAGGAACTCCTCGCGGACCTCGGGTTGAATGCACAACTCTACATTCAGACAGTAGGCTGGTTTGTTAGTATTCTTGACTGGATCGTGTTGGCACTCGTACTCGGTAATGACCAAATCTTCTGTAAAGGGATCTGTCTCGGCGAATTCCAAAAAGTCCTTAAAGTGCTTCGTCGTTTGATGATACTCAAGATCAGATTTGCTCTTGTATTGTTCATGAAAGTAAAAGACGTTTGGGGTTTCAGTATCCTCTCCTACTACAAACTGGAGTGCACCTGGTTCCATAGCCATGGTTCCGTCGGCATCTGCTTTGATGTACTTTAAAAATTCCTCGCGACGATCCGGCTTGACGCTGGCCTTGACGTTGAGGGCAATCACTGGACTCATGTTGGGTGATGCTGAAAAGGAAGCGACGGATGGAAAGAGTACAGCAAGGAATAGTAACCACTGACGCAACTGAAGGCGGGCTTTCATACTATATGCAGTGATGAATGGTCGTCGATGATGGTGGCAACAGCATGCAAGTGGTCGCACATATCGATCGATCTTTCGACTCTGTGGATCTTATCACTCTACTGTACGAAACGATACTGTAAAATTGCTACTGTGCACAGCTTAACTTCGAAACTGTAGCATAACTGTCATTTTGAAGTCAAACGTACGGATTTCATTCTTCACTCCTCTCACAATGGCAGGGCAAGGCACACAAACGAAGCACATTACGTTTACAGAATAGCAGGTTTGGTTGATTGACTCCTTGCCCAGAGCCATATACTCTCTCTCTCTTACACACACATACCATGGCATCGTTTCCAAATACGAGCCGCCGAATGTTTCGGGGTCGAGCTGGGGCAACAGATCGACAACTCAACAAGCATCAGCAGCGCAGACGGAAACATCAACAACCTCCGAGGCCCGAAAAGAACAACAAATATGGAGATTTCGACGAAGATCCTCCAGAAGATGGGGTTCTACCATCATCTGAAGACGAGGGGAATGACGACGATGTTGACGGAGAAGTAGTGATTGTTCAGAATGATACACGAGAAGCATCAGAACCACCAGATTCGGTTCCTGAAACAGAAGAAGAATCAACTCCTGAACCCAGTCCTGCAGCCAAGGAAATCAAACATGTTTGTAAACGCATCCGAAATGTATCAGAGTCCATTTCGTTGTCTTCCGAATCCATATCGAATCCAATTACTTGGAAAAATAATGTGCTGAATGCCGTCCTCAATGCGGTCCTCGAGTGGAAGGCCATTCTGAATCATTATTATTCTGATGAAGAAGATCTACCAGAACATGAAACAAAGGAAGCCTCCAATGCTGCCTACGTGTTGGTTCAACAAGCAATGCAAAGCGGACCCTTGACGGGGTCTAATCCGGGATATTTTAAACGATGTGGAGCAGCCGTGGCGAAACAAGCTCTGGAGTTTCTGGAACGATTGCCGCAAGAATTGTGCTTTACGGAGAAGCAAGTACAGTCCATTGAAAAGTGGAAAGTGGCTGCTAGAAAGGCAGTTGAGAATGACAAACCTCCGAGCAAGTCACAACTAAAGAAACAGGCTGGAAAGAAGAAGAAGAAATGATGAATTCCTCGTAAATCTCATTTTTTCAATTGCTCTTTAGCGTCATGTTCGAGCATTTTCTTATTTTCGGTGGCCATCTGCATTTGTTGATGGTTCGAAGCAGAAGGGCTGACAGGCTTCCCGCGACGGGGCATTCTCGCGACTTTGAATTGAAGTTGATCCGCGCTCGACTAGTATGATTTCCTTGAGGACTAACTTCCTCGCTAGAGCGCATTACTACTTATCTAGCTGCTGCAGACTGAAATCGAGCCTATGTTTTGTTACAGTTGTTGTCAGAACCAGCGAGATTTATAGGAGGAGCGAAGCAGTCATCTGAATGAATCGTTGAAAAGGGTATCGAAGTCACAGGACTCCATCAAGAAATCTTTTTAGAATTTCTTCGAGGTTTATTTCTGGCAACAGCAATGATGATGCTCGTCGGTGGTTGTAAACCCCGGCAAACATCCCCGTCACTGAAGTGGATAGTCTGTGTGTTTCGGCAGACTTTACGGGTAGTGGTTCGACGCTGTACTTCTTCGCGCTCGTATTCTTTGCACACTCTTTCCACGTTGATGTTTTCCTGTTACTCCCCTTTCCCTTAATCAACTCTCGTAGAACATGACTAATCTTCTCGCGCGCCTTCTGATCTCCTAAGTCAACATAGCAGTTCTTGGTCTTGTTGAATTTCACGAATCCTCCTTCAGGAGAAAGCTCGCGAACCTTGTTGACAATTTTGAGGATGGCCAAGCTCTTGGCCAACTTGGACTCGCATCTTTTGTACTCCTCAAGGTGATCTTCAATGAGGCTGCGGAAGTGAATGTTCCCGCTGTGATTGTAGGCGACTTTGCCTCGACTGCAAATCACGTCGTACGGTCCAGGTTGAAATTGGGGATGAAGTAGTGTGTCTTCTTCCTTGATTCGTCGTTGCGGTAGGATCGAGGGAGATTGATTTGTCGCTGTGCAAGAATAGGAGAATTCATGGTAACTCTGTGAATACCTGGTAGACGATTTGACTTTTCGGGTAAAATGTGAGCATTCAATGTTGAACGACGAGTCAGTCGTACACTGCGCAAAATTCTGGATTCCACGACTCAGAGGCTTACTGGGTACTGATACGATGTACAGTATGAAGATCTTGTTTACATGTACTGTAGGAACTCGCCTGCTGCAAGGAAGGAAGTGCGGAAATGGGTAGATGGGGGCAAATCAGGACTAGTACGAAACCTCATCAAGATCTGAGGTAGTAATAATGCTATGTGCACTCCTGTGGTCGAAGTTCTTGGTTAGTGCAAAATAAGAGTGGATGATCGACCACGGTGGCACTTCTCGCTCGTGCTTGGTATCAAGAAAAGCTGATAACCCACAGTCCTATTCATGGAGGTGGGAAATTGAATGTTTCTGTGAAATTATGTTTGGAAGTGGCCATCCTGGTCAGCGCCGATTCTGCAGCAGACCGCAGTACCGCCATCAGCTATCTTAGGGAGCACTCCTCCTCCCCGGGACGGCGCCCGCCTCGTGGACGGATTGTCGCCTTTCTAGTAGATCTGCGGAGATTGGTGATCACGCATATTCTATATGGTCAGTGGCTTCGAGCTCTTTGTGTGGCTCCTCCCTTGGTCTGAGGCTACGCCTAGCGCTAAACATTGAGGAGTCAAGTTCGACGAGCCTTTCGATGGTGAGCTCCTCGGTCTTGTCCTTGGTGAGTGATCCACCGTCTTGTCATTCGGTCTTGTTGTCGCTCGCTATTGTTGCTCGCTCTACGCTCGTGTTCTGGCAGTCTTTTGGTGAGGGTCCTCATCGGCAGACTCCCCGTCACGGCCGTCTTGAGACGGCCGTGCTTCTTTCGAGGTTAGCGGTCTTTAGAGGCGGTCGTAGTCTTCGTAGTTCAGTGCTGCTTTGTGGCGAACAGCGAAAATTTTAGCTGCGGTATATGGATGCATACTGAGTCTAGTCGAGGAAGAATGTGGAAGCGCTGGGGAGGGACTAATACCCTCCTCCTTCATTACAAAATCGTAGTCCGCTTTCGGTCTCAAGGATTCCTTTCGCCCTTGCAGAATTTCCCCAGTATTCCTTTCCTCCGTGACCTGCGGCAGGTTTCTTTCCATTTATGTGAAAGGATTTGATCATGGCCCGAAAGTCTTCGTCAATGCTCGTGCACGACCTGCCAAAGTGGATCAGCCCGATGTTTTGGGCAGACTGGTAGAGACGTCCCAACTTCCTTGGGAAGTAGACCGCGGCAGAGGATCGGTGGTAGACAGGAAGGATGGTACAGTGAATGCATCGGATTCCTACTTGCCCAAATACAATAGGCGTCTTCCGCCCCGGGATGGCGGTTTGTATGTCTCGTCGAGTCGCTTCAAAAAATTCAATGTTCTTTCGAAGGAGGATTTGGTACTCTGAAAGCACCTCGTCGTCTGTTCTTATATACATCAAAATTCGACTACATTGCTCCTTATCCTCTTTTTGCTCTGGGTTTATTGAACCTAGTGCATTGGGTGATGCAATAGACGAGACTTGCCGACCACTGCCGGCGGAAGAAGAGTTGTTCACATTAAGCTCGCCCAAATTGTAATTTCTGCCGATACTGTAGGATTGAGCAAGCTGATAACGCTGTAGCAACTGCATCTGGGGGGAGCTAAGGTTTTGGGAGGAGTGGCCTGGTTCTGGTAGGTCTAGTACCATTTGCTGCATCTCTGGCAGGCCCAATAGTCCATTGCCAGAGCTCTGTTGATGATGATGTGGCGGTGGCTGCATAGCTGGGCCGTTCATCTGACCGTGATCTAGGAGCGCTACTTGTTGGTTTTGCTGTAACAGCAGTACATTCAAGTGTCGTTGCGATGGCAGCAGAACTGGCTCCTGACTGGGACTTCCTAATCCGACGGAAAGTGCTGAGTCAGGCAGATTGTTAGTCGACACTATTAACGGGGACACGAAGCCCAGGCCGGGAATGAATGTCCTGACTGTCTGCTGCGATGGATGTGCTAAGGAAAGGTTGGCGCAACCAATGAAACCTTGACGATTTGAAGCCAGGTGAAAATCCTCTTGCCGATCATGACTGTGTTGCGACTGAAAATGAACAAAATTCTGTGAGACGGACGACGTCGGATTGCCTTGTGAGTAGGTTGTACCACCCAGGGCTGCTCTACTAGTCACATTCAACACTGTTTCGGCGGCAGTACCAAATGCTCCAGTTTGGCTTTGATGGTCATATGTGGCCTGTCCTGGAAGGGGTGACATCACTCCTGTTCTCGGCGGCTCATTCTGCTTCTGCGAAGTTCTTGCCAGCAATGAGTCGTGGCTTTGCATCGGTCCCTGCGAAGAGAAGAGCTTGCCAATGGAGTCGTCGTCGAAGGATTCCAGCAGTCCGGTCTCCTCCGAATCGTTCTGATCAGTACCTCCGTCATCATCTCCTTCGGTGTCCCTGTCTCTCCATTGACCACTTCTTGGAAGAGCGCTTCTTTTTCTTGGAGGTGAGTCATGATCGGAGTCTTGATTTTCTTGGCGAGGATGCGATATTTTAATCGACCGTGTAGTAGGCGATGAACCACGGGCAGAGCCACTTGAATACCCTCCATCACCTCGGGAATTCAAGGTCTCAGATTCGTGCTGTGGTAGCGACATGTTGCCTTGGGAGGTGTGAGATCTTGCAGGAACCAGGAGAGAACCGAAGGTGGGCTTCTCTTCTTGCTCACTGTTGTTCGGTCAAAGGGACACGCAGTTTTTCTAGAGTGGCGATGGCGGTACCGTATTTGTGCTTGATTCCGTGATCCTGTACGGTGATTCCGAGGGAGGGTGAACAGACGGGTAGGCCATGGTACTATGGGCGCGTGGGTGATTTCTAAGCTGAAACCATATTCCAACACAGATATGCTTTGAAGCCACGTTCCTTGTATTTGAAAACCAGTTTGTTTTTGACGAGCAGCTGGCGGTATTTTTCGAAGCAATACTTACGAAACGTGAAATAAGCAGAGGCCTGACTTTCGGATTGTTCTTTTCAGATGCCGCTATTGTACACAATGTCGGGCGCGTGTCCACAGGGCCATTCGTTTTGCACACGTTGTTGCGGCAGTTGTAGCATTGCGTAAAGTCGTCGTCCACGACGATTGCCATAATACAGCCCATGTGCTTCTGAAACAGCATCGTCGCGCCTTGCCACTCGGGGGTTGTCGTCTTTACGCATGTCTTCTGGTAATGCGCTGGAACTTTGCGACCGGAGGACTGGCTACGCTCCTGAGTTCACCGGGCTTCGGTTACGGCCGGCACCAGCGCTCCAAGAACAATAAGCAGCAAAAAACGTTTGCATTGATACAGCTTGACGCACTTCGTCCCCTTAACGTACAGGTCCCCTCGTGGCGTGAAGGTTGTCCCTTCATCGCCTCGCCGTTATTGCGCTTCTTGTCTTCTGTACGGTGGTGTCAGCTGACCATCAAGAAGAACCCGCAGTCGACAATCCTTCAGGCGGAACGCCGCTCCGCCGCCACTCAGACACATGAAGCCAAGAAGAAGAAGTCGTTTCTGTTGCACATATCTCGATGGAACCAGCTCTAGAATGATCTCGCTGACTGTGGGTCAAGCATACTAGTACTATGTATGTGATCACGGTTGCTTTCGATTGAAACAGCAACCACGACACGACTA
>JAVCKV010179081.1:0-17356 GCA_032274145.1 Herpochondria borealis | reverse complement strand
ACCGAGAACACCCGGCCACCGACTCCACGCGCACGGTCGCACTGCCGGCCGACACACCATCGACCAAGAAGAACACGTGACAAACGCCGGGCAGCCTGCCACACCTAGCACCCGGGAATCCAAGCACGAAGTCGTACAGCGTCATCATCGATCCGCTCCGCGTCGCACCCCGCCCACTCACAGAAAGCCCGCCCGTACAGTCCGCGCCCACGCGCACATCACCCAAGAACATCTTGTCTCTTCCCAACCGCGCAATGCCGTCGAGCGCGCCACGCACCTCGCGCAACAGCCCGTTATGCTCGGCCGCTTTCACATCGCGCATCATCGCGTCCACGCCCGCCGCGCGCCGCGTCGCCCGCACATAAGCGCCTTCTGCCATACCCGCAATAAAATCGAGCTGTCTGCCCCCCGCGCCGCGACTGCCCGAACAGCCGAACGGGGCGGGTGGGAACTGTGCGCCGGGATCGAAACCGATGAACAGAGGCATTACCTTCGCGCGACGCAGCGCGGTCGCCACGACCTCTCGCGTGATCCCTCCTGCATCGCCCGCGCCCACGTTGCGCGCGGATGCCCCACACACGGGTTCATGGCCCGCGCCGTCGGTTAGCACGACGATGAACCTTTGTCGCAACGTCTCGCCGCCTGTGCCGAACATACCGGTCCGACCAGGCCGCAGTGCGGATAGCAGGGCCGGTAGTAGGGCGTCGTTGCGAGAGCCGCCGCCAAGGCCGTGAAGCCACGCGAAAGCTCGCGTCACGTGGTCCGTGCCCGGGGCGAACGGGACGACGGGGGAGAACTGGCCACGCGGGTCGTCCTCGTATCCGTAGCGCGCGAGGGCGAAGCGAGTTCTTTGTGGAGAGGGCCCGACGAGTGCGGCGAGGAGATTTGCGAGCGAGGTGGAGCCCTTGAGGAGGTCGAGAACGGGTTGCATGGAGGCGCGGGTGTTAATGAGGAGGAGAACGTCGCGCGGTAGGGCGATTGGGCGGCGGAGCGGGGTTTGTAAGGGCTGTGTGATAAAGGAGGGCGGTATCGAGCGGAGACGGAGGGTGTCGCCAGGGCAGAGCGTGCGAACGGGGGGCGGGGAGGGAATGGGGTCGCGAGGGATGCAGGCGAAGCCGCGGCCAAAGCCGCAATGGGCGTACTTGCAGGGACGGCCGGACATGTTTGCACATGCCTGTAGACTGCCGAAGCGGAAGGCGGCGCACACGGCCGGGCATGGGGAGTAGCTGACATCGATTGTCTGCGCGGGCTTTTGGGCGGGGCAGATGGAGTTTGAGAGCGTGGCCGTGAAGAGTGGATGAAGGACGAGGAGGAAGGCGAGGCGGGTGACGAGGGTGCGGGAGACAGAACGGAGAGGAATTTGATCGGGGGTCATGGTCGTTTTTCGGTCGATGCGCGTGGTATCGCGGCGTTTGGTGGCGATTGATTGCATGTCGTTTGAGGTGTGTTGTGTGTGGTGTGGGTGCGGAAGAGATGGGTGTTGGGGGCGGAATGGTTGGGCGCCAGGGCTTAAGTTGGAGCGGGTGTGCGGTGGGGACAATTACGGCCAGACTGGGGGACTACTAGCGCGCAGAATGCGCAATTCAAGGTGTGTCGAGAGAGTGTGGCTCAGGATTGACGAGGGAGTTGCCACGCCTCCGGCGGAGCGTTGCCGGCGGGGATATGAACGTCTGGCCCTTTGAGAGGGTGTTATACCGCCGTTTTTGAAGAGAGAATGACGCAACCATGATGCGGGCTTTGCTTGTGTTGTCGGCGAGAACGCATCTCTTGGCGACGATGTCGGCGTCATATTTATAGAGGACTTCTTCGCGCTTGGAGTTCCTGTCTCACTGGGTTTCTCATTGTCAGAGCGAAGCGCCTGGCAACGAGGTAAGAAATGCAATCGTTCAAATCGGAAAAAGTGAAAGCACGGAAGTGGGCCATTGTTACAAGACCCGATGAACAGGTAGTACGGAAACACGTTCTCGTGTGGCGGTGGATTGCGTCAAAGCAGGACTATAAAGTAGAAGGAACGAATAGAAGTAGTTAGATATATACAAGGGACTGAGAAGGGATGAGGAAAATGAGTTGGTCGGTCACCGCTGCGCTTGCTATTCCAAATCGTCAGCCAATTCGGTGAGGGGCGCCTACCTTTATGGTTTGGATATACATTTCAAGATAGTTTTCTAAGTAAATTTTTCTTGTTCCTATTTTTGCTTCCTTCTAGCTCTATAGCCTGTGGTCACTCTGAAGCTAGCTAAAGAACAGAGCAGAGCTGCTGCGTGTGTCTCTGTCGGAGGGACGACCACCTTCCAGGTCTCTGGAAGATGCTAGGGAGTACTACAGAGTGCTAGAGACTCCAGATTTAGCCAGGTTCCTGCGTGAGCATGCACAGAAATGGCTATTTCAACAGGACAAGAAATAGTCTAAACTACCTTTCCCAATCCAAACTATAAATTGGCACTGCACTCGTGTTCGGACACAAAAGCCCTTTTCCATACTCACACCCGATCAACTCCTCTTAATCACAAATGTACGCAGTTCTTTCCTCACTTTCGCTTCATGAATGACGCATGTGCCTCACGACACCATTCAATCACTATTCAGTTACTTATCCTCCCCGCCAACACACACCATATTGTCCATCCTGATCTTCCGCCGCGGTGCGTGTCAGAGGCTCCCTTTGTCCAAGAGTTGCTGGTTATCGTGCCAGGTTGCTGTAGCAAAAAATGATACTTCCCTCCTTTGTATATTACCTTCATGTGCTTTTACGCCAGTGTCGTATTCAATTACTGCAGTGCTGTGTAGAACATTGTGACAGAACCCTTCACCAAGCTGGCTGACCATTCGGCACACCAAGCCCAGTGCTGACCATCCATCAATCTTTTCTTCCCCTTCCTTATTGTAGCGTATCATTATTCTTTGTCTCGTTTTGCATCCCACACGCACGTTTACTCCTCCCTATTAAAAATCACACATCAACATGAAAATAATTCTGGGAAAATGACCAAGAAATTACACACGCAATGCATCTCAATTCGCCAGAATATATCTTCTCGAAGAAACCCTGTGGAGACCCGTCGTTGATCTCGCGATACAACTGCCCCCATAACACAACAATTTTGCGCTATAGAAACCAAAACATACCACTATTAAGGTTTAAATTCCAAAAAGATAGCTCCACGATAATTTAACCTTACACATACTTATTTATTTGATAACTGCTTTTATCATATAACTGATTGTTGCTTTTATTTTTTTTACGATGAACTATTACGACTTTATATTAGTAATCATTTAATACAATTAGTTTTCTTCTTCTTTAACTTATTTCTACTACAATCAAAATTTATTTAAATGATATTATCATAATCAACGTTATAAATATGCGATAAAAATTAAGATTTAGATAACACTTACAGTAGAAATATAAAATGAATATATTTAACGGCTTGAAGATTGTATACTATTTTCACTATTAGTATAATTGATATTTTTACCCAAGTTTTGAAATTGCTGTAATGTTTTTAACTTCATAGGATTTGTATGAGATATTATTAATCCAATTAAGGTTATTATTGGTATTTTCAATATTTTCCTACATTTCTTTTTATCTTTATTTATTCAGGATTGTTTGGATTCTCATGATATTTATTCACGCTTTCTGTTACTAGTGATATTTCTTTCACTATCTTCATGACTGTTAAGAAGTTTTTATTTGTATTATTGATATTATTGAAACTAGTGATGTTTTTTCTTCTTATTGTTATTGTAGTAATGTTTGCTATTTTTAATATTTTAATTTTATTTATCTTTATTTTATCTATTATTCAAGTCTGTTTTGCAAATAATCTATATTTATTTACTTCTTTTTTAATCCTTTAAAATTACTTGAAGAACGATTTTACCTTATTCTCGAAAAATGCAAAGATGCTTTTGATGATTGAAGTAGTACTATATTATTATACTAATATTCATTTAAAAGTTTTTGGTTGACCGGTAAGAATATGTTTTTTTGGAAATCTAGGTCTTTTTGAAGTAAATTTTCGCTCGGTTGATCGAATCTCCGAACAAAACACCAATTTCACTGGAAATCGTTAATTTCGTTTTCTATTTTTCTTTTCAAGCAACGAGTTACGTTGCCGATACTCTTTTTAATTGGCGATGCGTTTCCTGATAAGATATGTAAATTTCTCTCTCTTTACGAAACTTGCAAACGAAACTAAAATAATGGTAGTTGCCGTTTTTAAACAGATTGTTACTTCAATTTGAAAATAATATCCGAAGTCAGTAAGGTTTCTACAGAAATATACAAAGTCCGTATCTATAATTAAATATTTTTGTTTTTAGAACTGTGGAAAGGTCACAGCTGGCAAAATATATTTGATTGATGGTATGAAATATAAAACGGAACATCGAAATGCTTGAAAACATTAAAATGCATACAAACTATTGCTAATCAAGTGGTTGCAATAACGATCTTCGCGACCAAGGCAAAGCCTCCTTATTATACATTTCCCAGCTAACTCCAGGTCAGCAAGGAGAAAAAACGCCAAACTATTGCATGTAAGGGCCCCAACTGGGCAATTATTAACCGGCATGGAATGCTACCTGATAATGCTGATTCCAGATGAAATGAAAGCGGCGTGGAAACTACTAGTAAAAGTTAGACTTTGTTTGGCATGATCTTGGATTAATTGCACTAAAAACCAGCACGAGAAATAGGAAAAAAAATCCAAATACATAGACACTATCCAAACAAATAGAAAAAAACACATTATTTCAGCGAACTCTGGAAAGAGCCATACCTGTAGCCGTTGGTCCCGCAGGTATGCCTAACGCGAAGCAGAAGGGAGGCCTATGGGAGCATAAACTGGTTCTGCTGCGTACACATAGGATGACTGTGACATGTTGTAGTGGCTGCGCAAAGACATTCTGTATGGGCACTGGGAGCAGAACATGATTACTGTGCCTGTGATCTAGATAGAAAAGCTGTCATTTTTATTGTTCTGCTCCTGGCATCCGGTGTCTCGTTCTTGGCGCTCAAATACCACAATGAAAAGACTTTTCAATTTTGAGCCTCTTCGTATTTGCTAATGTTGTTTGACACTAGCAATACCGTCCTATATTAGAAGAGCGCTACGCTCGTTACCGATAAAAACATTCCTGACTGGGGTCGAAAGTCGTAGTAAAACCACAAGCGAGTGCTAGAATAAACGAAAACCCAGCTAGTCTATTTTTTCTCTCGCGTGCTGCGAGCACCGGATGTTTCACGCAAGAAAAGATTCCGAGTTCGCAAAATGTGATATTCATTTTCTTCGAACATGCATGAACGCCTCACTCTTCATAATAATATTATGGATAAACATAAAACAATCATATTATGAATGTTTTATGATTATTCTTGTGTTCAAATTAAATGAATCAAATATTGTTTGATTAATTAATAATTAAAAAACATGTTGGTTGATATTTTCGTTTGACTTAAGTTACAAGTCAAATATTTCTTACTGAACGAACAAATTCAATGTTAGAAAATAGTGACGTGGAGATGGTGGCCCAGTTGCTGAAATCTGAGGTGGATTTGAAGGCTGAAAGCAAGGTAAGGCCAAAATGACAGAAAATTAATAAACGTCCTGACGAGGATGCAGCGAGCGATAGCTGTCACAGGATGTTCCTCTCTGCAGTATATTCGCTTTATCTGGACTGGAGAAAGGCAACCACCGAGCTGTACCAATATCATGCAGTTCACAATCGCCGAGGTGGCGCATCACAAGAGCTTGGTGGTGATCGCTGGGAAAGCCCCGATATCATTACATAATCTGAAAATGGTTGATGGTACAAACAGTCTGAGGTTGTTTCGTGGCTATGGAAAGAGGTTGAGTGTGATCAGGAGGATTACTACAAGACTAGGCTTACACCAAGGTACAGTTGGAATGCCCTGATTTGAGGGATAAGGTGGTCCCGCGAGCTGAAATGATAGATATGTGGCAGTGACCTGTTGCTTATGTTTTGTGCCAAACGTTCCACACGAAAAAATTAAGTTTTACAAGAAGTCGAGTATATATACTTCAGTTTTCCTAAAAGTGAAGTCGATTTTTACCTTGCTCTCAACAATTAGGTTTTGCACATCTTCAAAAGCAATCCAAACCACGCAAATCAATGAGAAACCCTCCAGCTCCTGATGCAAAACCAATTGGTCTCCTACGCAGCCCCACTCTTTGAGGGTGTCTGCAGGGGATAGATGCATCGAATTTTGAAAAAATCATGGCACCGAGTCTCCTCGTAGCAAATGAGCATTTTAAATTCCATCCAGATCTCGTGGACGAACAGACGATGGAGAAGACAGTTAAGAAGCCGGATGGACCTCGCGCAAGGGGCTAATCTCACATCGTTGATGTACTCGAGCTGGGAATCCGCCATGGTTGGAAGAAGCCTTTACGACAAGGTGCTTCACAGGCTTGACGAACCGTTGAAGTCTGAGTTTCGTCTGGAGGCTTATTTCTGGGGTGTGTTGAGGCTCACCCCACTTCTCAACAGCTTTTTCTTCGTCGTCGAAGACAGCTTGAATGGTACGATTTTCAGTGACACACAATTCAAATCGTTTTATGCAGTACTTGGTCTTTCTTCAAGCTTTTCGAAATGCTTGACTAGTGCCGGTCTGAACGCGTCTGTACAGGTACGCTTGACGGCCTTGCTATTTAGAGGCGTTCTTGTAAGCGATGGTGTGCTCGTTTACCCGCAAGATGATAGTTCGAAGCTTTCAATTCAACAGGTGAAGCTTCGTAACAGAAATTATGAAGAAGCGCTAGCGAACAAGAAAATAATCACTGCGTTTCAAATTTTCATGCCTGCACCGGATTCACCACCTGTTCTTATGGAAATGATAGAAGCCATGTGGCCACACGAGCTTCAAAAGTTTGTACAGCAGCGCGGAGGGGATGATACTGGGTCACACGCAGACCTTGAACTTGAAGCCAAACTAGTGATAAACAGTCCCCCAACTGTGAAAAAGCAGGCTTATGATCTCAAATGTGAGCCAACACGACTTTTGAATGCATTGAGTCAAGAAATACATGTTATGCTTGATGAGATCGGGGTAATGCGAAAACAATCCGCTTTTCTCTTTCTATTGAAAAGGCCCGCTGCACGGGTTAGTTTTCAGTCTAAGGAAGTAACGATGTGTGTCATCTCTGCAGAAGGCCTTCACAGAGAGTTTAAACCGACGTTCGGAGCCGTATTATCTTTTGATATAATCTGGGAGATTTTCAAGTTTGGAAAGTCTCACGGATGCCAAATATGGTGTACACTAATGAGCGACCTTCGTATATTTGCAACGCGCTAATATTTTTTCGTGGTGTGCAAGTTCGGAATTATCCATCGCAAAGCCCTGAAGAAATAGATTACAATATGTTCATGGACGCTTCCAAATCGGATGTGGTTAGATCTGGAGTTATTGTGCAGGAGTGAATAAATATGTCTTTCATGTGTCTTTGGCAATCAAATTGTGTTGTTCAGATCATCTGTAAGATGGGGAGCCCTACATGTCGCATGTGTACTGCGATGATTGATATACTCTTCGTCGCACGCATACCTTATTTGATCTACCCGATTATGCGACCTGTATGGGAATGAAATGAACAGAGTTTATAGAGAATGAATTAAATAAGGCTTGTTGTGCTTGCAATGGCATCGGTTTGAATCTCATTTTATTATATAAATTTTTGGAAAGATGCATTCTTGTGATTCAGGGCAACGAAACTATCTTATGCCAGAACTCTGCATGGTTGAATTGAAAATAAAAAAAACATGGCTATCTCTGGTCTAACAAAAACTAAAGCCAATAGAACATGACACATTCTGCCGAAATTTGGCTAAACATACTGAGGGAACAATTGAAACAGCATGTTCGTCTTTCCTGTCAGATCGTGAAATCTGATCTGGAAAATAATTTGTTTTTATTTAGACGTTATAAATTAAATTAAACTCTTCTAAAAAAATTCTAAAATACTAAAAAGCATTTTCGTTGTGTACATATTTCTAGAGTTACCTCGGCGATTTCATTCTTGAATTTCAAATTGCTTTAAACTTGTTATTTTCTTTCTTTATGGTATAAAATGAACTATTTTAATTTCATGGTTAAAATGTAACCAAAGAAATAATTTCGTAATATTTCGTGAAACGGTAATAAACGAAGAAATAAATACAAAAGTTTTATATTCGAGAAAAGAGTACCATGTTGCACGGAGCACTTTTAATTTCGGAAATGATTTTTCCTATTTTGGAAACTTTGATGTACAATTCTCAGTACGGCCTATGGTTACATCCGTTCACGATTTAATACTGTTATTGTAAGGCGTATAAAAATTATAGCATAGTGTTTTTTGTGATTATGTCTGTTCTTATTCCGCAGTGCTTGCAAAATGTGTTTTGTAGAGTCTCAATTGTTTTTATTTTCGGTCGTCTACATTATAAACAATGATCATTAATGAATAATTGTAAATCAAACAACTTCCTCCCCACTGTTGAGAAATAATGTTCGACTCAAATTTGAAAGGCCTCTGGGCCGAACTTTCAGTATTCAAGATGAAACAGACTCATATAATAAGGCCTTACTCTCCTCACCAACGATATTGTTGTCCTGTTGTCTTCAGAGTTTCACGTATATTGAGCGAGCTAGTAGAAACCACGCAGATTTCCTTCCTCAATGCAATCTTGTTTGGTGATGGCCTCCTCCATATATACCTTGTACGTACGCCAGTTTCCTATCGAGTTTATTGCGATTATATGCCGAGTGCTGTAATACCCAGCCGCGCTGAATTACTCCCCTCCACAAAGGTATAATGAATGAACGAGCTGAAGGAACTCTCCTGCGTGGAAACCAACCCCCGTGGAGATTCGTCTCCCCATCGCTGTCGGCCGACAGTAGTCGTCGTGGTTCCTACGATATGCCCCTTGGTCTTGTGCTTTGCAGCTACTTCCAGACTGACTAAATTTGAGTTTGTTAAAGATCAGGTTGTTCACTCAGCAGAACAGCAGTGGTAGCGGCTTCTTCGAACGGTTGTTCAAATAGCTTATGAACTTGGTTATTTTTATATCTCAAGCGGTGGGCGGTTTTTTGTCATCTTAAGTGCTGATCAGAGAAGAGAAGAATATTTAAGAACAATCAATAACACGCCCCTGCTGGAAGTACAATATAAACAAGATGTATCACGCATGTAAGTTAATCTTGAATAGAACATAAAGGCTGAGATTAATTATACCAGAAAGGACAGTCCTTGAACAGGACCTCGTTGTCACTTTTCATGCAATATCGCACTAGAAGACGGTCAACCTACCTGCTGCATATTGCTGGTTTCTAGCCCAATGCGTTTTCTAACGTGCCTGTTAACCGGTAACGTAATTACTTTCTAGTAGTAGTAGGATAAGCAACAGCCCCGCCGCTGTTCGACTATTATAGGGAGGCGCCCTGCCGCAACCGGAACAGGATCCAGGACTGGTGCGACCAGTCAACTGAATTGCCTTGCATGTGCTGCGACATCTCCGGCCGACAGCGTCAACAGAGTCAACAGCATTCTCTGTACTTTAGTCCGCCTCGCTCAACCTATAGTCCTTCTTCGTCCAACCCGATGTTGTCACAGTGCATAGGGCAGCATTGTAGCCAGATGCAATACTGAAATCGTTGCACCGGTTAAGAGGATGAAGAAGGACCAAACATTAAATTCGTTTGCACCTCAGAGTAAACAAACACCGATGACTGAAACACTATACTTTACACAAAACAGAAAATTACAACTTGCGAGAAAAGTTGGCAAAGCCCTCTATTATTTAGTCAGTTACCTGGGCGAACGATCCCTCTCCCGAACTTCTGGATCATCTCAAAAAATACACAAGCTTCTTTTCTAACGCGAATGTCTGAATAAAAAGCGCGACTTAATCGGTTTATGATTCCGTTGCAACATGTGCTGAACAACGCCTACACTATGACGTATATAAATGGTGCTCGATAGAGCAGACTAAAATTTACTTTACACTCGGGAGCATATCCAGTTGTAGCTCCACTTCCACTGCGGATCCTTTTCATGATCGCTTTGTATCTTCCTGTGTAAAGGTGGACGGATTTTGTTCATATTCTTCGTCAACGTTGAGCCATTTTTAGTACAGAGGGCAACGGTTGCGACTTTTAAAGTGCTTGCGGTTGATTTTGCGTGTAGAATACTCCCACTCCAGTAAATACTTTTTGTGGTTGGGATTTGCTCTTGCTACGGTAGAGTACGTTAAAAAAATCCACCGAGGTAGTCAATAAAGGTGGACGCTTTTTGTCATTCTTCTCATTGCGAATACTGTAGCAGGGAGTCAGTCAACGGTTGACTCCTTTCCCCTCACCGAGCCTTGAGCCAGCTGTTTCTCTCTCTTTCTTTCTCTCTCTCGGCGCAGTCCTCTTCTGCCTGGCATGTAAATCCCGGAGACTTTTTTTCTTCTGACTGTGTTGTATCCATTTCGGAATCGTTGGAAAATTATTCAAGGTAATTCGAATTAATAAAGAGGAGCTTCAAACCGTAATACTCAGAATTTACACAATAACAATTTAACCATTTCTGTACGGGATCACTAAGAGCAAGTCCTACGGTCGTGCTACTTTCAATGCGCTACTTTTCAAAGTAGCGTATTAAATTTGATGAAATAACACAGTCCTGGTTTAATGGAAAACTATGTACAGTCAGGTACCCCCAATAAGGCTACCCTGTGCAAATTGCTACAGTCTGCCTTATTAGCCAACCAGCCTTACTTAGAGACGTAGCATAAATCCGTGTAAAAATGGTGGTATAGAACTTTAAGCTCCTTGCTTTATTTTTCACTCCTCGACACCAACGTCAGCAGCATCTAACGCTTCTGTTCCGGACATTTTTGTTTTTGCCCATTCAGCTTCCGTGCTTTGCTGGGCGTAGCGAAGGAATGCAGCGACCTGAGGTATGTTGCAGTTAAAACAGAGGTGCTCTAAGTCAGAAAACATTCCTTTATGAGGATCGAAGATCAATCGCGTCCCAGATTAGTTTAAAACTTCAAATCCTCATATATACGTGTAAACTTTTGATACACGTGCATATTTTGTACCAGCTCGTATGACCTGCCTTATTGACTGACCTGGCCATACCTATGTCGGCCTTAATGGAGGCACCTGACTGTGTTTTATTTTATTTGGGGGCATACGAAGCCAGACAAAAATAGCGTGAAGACGAGCGGAGGGAGCTTCGTGCCGCCCGATGCACTGTAAAGTCTTCTTTTGAGGTAACGGTACTCCACCTTAAGTAGAAGCGTCGTCGAACTGCTATGTACTCTGAAAGCGTGGATGCGTGGCTTCAACGCGTTCGTCGGCTGCGCGAGCGCCGCGCTTTGGCCAAGATAAATGCGCAAAACCGTCGTCAGATCCTCTGATCTGCTGCATTTGACCTTTCCGTCCGTTTTTTTCTTTTTCATGATGTAAATTTCAAAAATGTTATCCCGTAAAATCAATAAAAACTCTTTCATTTGGTGGGGCAACCGTGCACAACCTGTCCACGAAGTTTTGTCCATTTTTTGGTTAATACACCTCCCGACGTTGGACATTCAACTCGCTGTTTGGCCTCACCAAAGTCGATCTCATTCATTTCTAGTGGGTCGGAAGCGCCTTTCGCGAGCTCTCATACAATACCAAATTCAAATTTTGCACTGCCGTACTTGTCAAGGTACGATCGGAAAACTGAAAAGTGGCTTCGATTTCGCTACCCCCCTTACCTCCACACATTTACCTGCTTCTAAAAAATTGCGCACAATGCAGACCCGAATAAAGGGAAAAGAAAAACGGAAGGGATTTACTGTATTCCGGTGCAAACAATCCACTAATTGAATCGGAGCAGTGGGTACTTCTCTAAATTTGTTCATTTGGAGCACGAGTAGAGGTTATCTAACTTACGGACTTCTTCACAACAATGTCTTTTATTATTTTGAAAGGCATGCCTGTATTTCTAATGCATTTGTATGGCTATTGGAAAATCCATAACCAAAATATTTTTCTTGTAACAAAACAAGTAATTTCAATATGCATTTTAACACAAATGCGCCTAATATATTGATTTCGTTTGCATTTCATATATGGCACGCGCAAGTGAGGGTACTCTACTATTCAGGTTTCAGTAGATCGCGGCGGACTTGCACTGACGTAAATCCCGTACGATTTGCCAGGCAAATATTTCAGTTTTGTGTTTTTATTTAAATTACCAAATGTTTTACTTTTGCGGATAATTTTAATATTTACACTTTACTAATTTATTCCATGTCGTCGAGATTATAAATCGTAGTTAATGTGTGCTTTCACTTCTTTATCCTAGGTTATATCTTGTATATCCGAGAGTATCCCAGGGAGCATGCTTGTGAAATTTTCTTCTTTTCTGGGATTAATCGGCAATTTATCCATTAATTTTCTTGTAATAGTTTTGGCCCGCCTTTTAGGGTTCTATACATTACAAAAGAACAAGTAAACCAGCGTTAATCTCCCACCCGAGGAACTCAGTAAGTCTTCCCGGCTCAACCTACCTCCCAACCACCTTCGTGACCGCTATCATTTACTAGCGAGCAAAGTGCGCGAGTGAACAAACAAGAACGATCCGTCCCTAATCTCCCGACGTGTAAGCCTGTTTTCATTCAAATTCGTGAAGGCTATACGGCACACTACGGTGCGGTCTCATTGGCCCGTATAATATGTACGCGTAACAAAAGCAAAGCTTTTCGTTGTTGATAAGAGGTTAAACGCCAATAGATATAGACATCGTTTCTAAGCATCGGTGTGAAGTTACAAGTATCGTCTGATTGTAATGGTTTACATTTCGTTATTTATTCAAGCTTTACTGAGAATTAAGGTTCGGATTCATCTGCATAAATTTCATTTTATTTAATATACATATTTTTTATTTTCTGATTACATCAATAGTACAAATATATACTTCATTAAATTATACTTTCTAGTATTACCTTATTTTTAAAAATTGGACTATTGGATCAGTTACATAATTTTTATTTATTGGTGCAAGTGTAAGGCATTTTCATACACCTTTTTATTTTTTTGGCCATTCTGATTGCGCATGTAAATAGAAACCAAAGTATTATAGTTTATCAGTGCAACATTTTCTTATAAAGTTTTTATCACACTTAATTCTTTAAAAGATAAAATAAAAAGAAATTTGATCTTTTTAAAAGAATTCAACTTTTTCGAAAAAGAAAAAGATTTAGAAAATAAATAGCTATTCAAGATTATGGACCTATTTGATTTTTATAGCAACAGACAGTTCACAGAGAGTTCATTGTAAAAATGTACTTTTTCAAGTGCACTTCAGCTCGTGATTGGTTGCGTAAAATGAAAACTTCCCATATGCCATAAACAATTAATGTATTTGGATAACTAATCGCATCTATTAAAGCATGAATTGCACGCCAGTATGGAATTCAGAATCACTATTTATCTCGCAAGTAAATTTTCAGCGCACTCGTCACAACATTTGGTGTCCTGAACTTCTAACAGCCAGGAAGATTTTAAAAGAAAGGAAAATGTGGGTCTGGACTCATCGTCATGCTTATATGTATGGGAAGGATGATTGAAGTGCAAAACTTGTTTTTATTGATATGTATTGCATTATGTTCTTTACCAAGCGCACCGATAGTGATGCGTCTACAATGCAAATCGAGCAGAACTGCTCCAATTTTCAAGGCCTATGTTGTTAAAGGGGGTTTATTGCAGTTAGCGCATAAGAAAAAGTTAAAAACACAAAAACAAAACTACAAAAACACCTATTAAGACTTAATTTGAGTAATATCATTTTCTACTCGTACATTTACAATAATAATAAAAATGTGTCGTTAAACAAAAATTCAAAAGGGTTAGTTCAATGCACACACAAACTAAAGGATTTTAAAAAATGGATACAAAATACAGTAAAAAACACTTCCTCCTTTTTATTCTCTATTCAAGCATTTCTGCTGCTTTCATTCTCTACTCTACGCACGCTCGGCTCGCTTCTCGTTATGTTTTCTCTCTCATTTTCGCTGCGCACAACCTGTTTCGTTCTTTCTCCCTTCTACACCGCAGATTGTGAGTATATCGGGCCTTTTAAATTCCCTCTTCCCCTTCCTCTTTTGTTTGCTCATGTACAGGCAAAATGGTATCACTAATCATCGCCGTGGGAAAAATACCTGAGCAATCATGCAGGCTCTTTGAAACAGGGCCACATAGTCTGGAATAGTACCATGCTACTTTTTCCCTGTCGTTGACTTTTCTCTTCGTTGCTTTATATTTTGCATGTTGCAGGACATATACCGCTAAAGAGTATCACCGAAAATTTGGTTCTAACAGAAAATTCGATTTTGCTGATAATCATCCGAACTGATTTGTCATAAACGCTACGGACTATTTTCTGCCCAGCATTGAAGTTGGTGGAATAACTATTGGTAGGTAATCTAAGCGGATTTCATTTTGGGCTGGCTTGTTGGCTTCTCTATGATTTCCTCAATTTTCAAACACTTGACTTGACTCGAGGTATAGCCCTTTATGTGTGTTGCTCCAATTGATATTCTCATACAGGCCATCTGTCGGCTATTCTACAAGCAGATGGGCAAGGATTAGATAAAGAGAAAATGTAGTTCTCATAATCAAGCAGATTTTGTTTTCTGTGAAAACACATAAAATAGCAAGTTCGTGAGGTGATAGATAGTGAAGTATGGAAATAATAAGTGAAATGGTTTGTGCCGTTTGTGCGTGTTAGCACCCCCTTATCTAGGATTCATAAGCACGATGCATTAATCGTGCGCTCTCTACCCACTTCTCGACGAAATTTAGATCAAACATTGTTGAAAGGAATCTCGAAAAGACAAGTCATTTCTTTGAAACTTATTTAATCTCAGTATATGTACTTTGCTTGTTGCAGGATTGTTAGTAGACGACCATGATGTGAATCCTTTCACCAGACTTTTGGCTGATTCTTTGTTCCTATCCCGCAACATTGGATCGTTCTTCAAGTTCAGCCAATTGTCCCCCTCTCTCAAGAGAGTATCACATCAATCAGTCTACATCTCGTGCCAACAATAATACTCACGGCACAATACACCTGACCAAAATTATATGGTGTTGTTGACATTGTGACCATCACTAAAGAGATGGTATGCAGTGAATGAGTGAATGCCCAGACTGGCATCATGTACTTCCTTTTATCGATCAACATAGAACCTCTGTCAAGAATACAGGAAGAAGGTTTTACAGGTATACTGAACGACTCTGAAAATATGCCGCGAAATACCCAACAGCCTGGCTTGCATACAATCCAGTTCTTTTCCGAGGGCATAGACTACCATGGCCATGGCAGGAGGGTCACATCACGCTCTTCCAAAATGAAAGAGGGGCTAAAAACTGGGATGGTGATTAATTTTCAAAGATTTTTCTTCCATCGCACTTGGCTTGGTGTAATTTTGCCGAAATTCAATCAAACCTCCACATAGAAATGGTACCCTTTCTTGTTGTTGGCCGTTTTCCGCAATGGGCCAGAGTTTCAGAAGAATCTGGCCATACAAGCTTGTTTTTATCTATTTATTTCATGGGAAGCGATTGCAATTTTATTCTACCGGTAGTGTTGTGTGGCATTCCGCCTTGGCGATATACGTTTTCGTGATTAGGCCACCGATGCACCTGGAGTCGCCTACTGTCCGTAGTGCTGCAGCCAACCTAGCCTTGAGCTTAAGCTCTTGACTGTGGAAGCGAAATGTTTACACCGCGCCAACACCGCGCCAATTACGCAAAAGAAATTGCGGTGTAAGGGAACGTCCAAGAATATTTCAAAGAGATAGGTAGATAAAACAAAATAATTTTGATATTTGGGGCGCTTATTGCGGCATTTAGTTATCCAGCGAGCCATCCAAACCATCCTTTTTGCTTCGAAGGAAGCACCTCTGGCGAATAAGCAATGCGTGATATCAAGCATATATTTCTTGCTGAAGAAAAAGTACTTCTTTCATCGAGCAGAGTCAATTTCAAACAATTTCGGAGCCAACAATAACTCACGTGCGACACAGGTGCCATTTTTATTGTGGGATATCTTTCCATACGAAGTCTATCTTCACCCGCCTCTAATTTTCTTTTTTTGTTATGGGATAGAACCTAGCCAAAATTTCCAATCTTGGGCTCAAACGGAATGTAGTATTTTGGTTGATATGAACACAATTTGGAACCAAACTCCCAGATCATACTAACCTCGTAACACGCATTGAAGGCAAGGACTATCATATTGCAGTGCCAGCGGGTAACGCTTGTTAAAATCTAACCACTCAAGCATCTGCGCTTGGTTATTCTGGTTACGGTACCGTGCTCTTTAACAACACGCTCGTACAGGTGGTCTTGGCAATCGTTATTGAGTTAAAGAAATTGGGAAATTTTTAATTCAATCCTTTTCAACCTGAAATTAAAATATTTTCAACGTTTACACTTCAGTTTCCAGCACTATCATGGCTCAACCATGCAAGATACATAATAATGACCGTAGCAGACTTTTTGTTCGTGATGCCTCCTACCAGGTTGTTACCTTTCCGCTTCGCTGTTACGCTCTACTTCTTGAATGCACTCTCCAGAACCTATTTAACGAATCCAATCTAGTCATCGCAGGTACAGTAAATTCCGCCCCCCTGTCGGTTTGACTTTAAACGTCTTTCTCTCTCTGTCTTTCTTTCTGCCTTTCTTTCCGTCCGATTCTCTACAATGGATTCAGGAAAAAACCGCTCAACGGCAGATCCCACGACATTTGCAGACGAGTTCTGCCTTCTCAACAACATCCCCCTCGACCCAATCCCAAGCGCCCTAGAGCGCGAATGTCGACAACGCGCCGAAGGAGCCCGCCAGCTCTTCAAGCAAGTGGAAAAGACGCAAAAAAGCCCATCCCCACGCACCGCGGCCGAGAAGCATGCGAACCGTCTACGCAACAACCGACGCTCTGCCGCCGCCTCAAAGGTGTACACCGAGGTGTTTCGACGCGATTTCTCGACCGCCGTCGCAAATCATCCGTTTCTCTCCGCAATCTCGCCGAAGTGTAACCAGTGCTCTTCGGCCAGTGCCGCCCGCACGAGCGCGGAAATCGCCCTCACAGGGCTGCGCGCGGATTTTGAACAAGTGGTTATCGAGAGAAATGTTCTGCGTGAACGCCTTTACTTGCTGGAGCGCGCGATACAGTCGAATGTCGCATTGTCTCGTATGACCCAGGATGATGCGCCGGCGTGGGTCGAACAGTCGCGGGCTGTGGATCAGGCTGACTCGACTGAGATGTGAATTTGTTCATTCGATCCCTTGCTTAATGGGCGTACTAGATGT
>JAVCKV010178970.1:0-17357 GCA_032274145.1 Herpochondria borealis | reverse complement strand
TTTTAACGGATGATGCCATCGAAATTCAAGTTTTTCCAAATCCATTTAAAGAGCAAACAACATTAAAAATTGTTGGTGAGTCCTACAAATCTTTGGAACTCTATATTTACGACCTGACAGGCAAATTAGTTCAACAACAAAATAGTACTGGTGATCAAATTATTCTTCAACGTCAAGAAATGCAAACGGGCCTATATTTTTATAAACTCAAGGGTGATGGTATTTTGTTGAATGCAGGAAAAATCATTGCGCAATAACAAACTACATAGATCAAAAAATTGCGCTGATAGCCTTTACAATACTTATTCTTTAAAAAATCCCCATGAAGCATTAAACCTATTTATTATGAAACGTTTATTATTCATCCTCTTCATTATTTCATACGCTAATTCTTCTTTTGGCCAAAACTGGAGTCTTATCCAACCCAACGATCAGTACTATTATGGTTCTCTCCCTTATTATAGTTGCAGCTTCCCTTTGATACCTGGAAATAATCCAGTGACGGCATCCGCAGCAGCAGGAGCGATCGATAGCACCTTTGCCATTTCAATTGATTCATCCATTAATGTAGCTGGAGATTTGGTTCATCTATACAAAAAAAGATATGCTGCTTGCGACACTTGTCCTTATCCTATTTTGAAAGAAATAACTCCTTTAGATCCTGCTTACTTGTTTCCTCAAATAATTTCTAAATCAACAGGAGGCCATTATATGATTATCATTAATGATACCTTAGAAATAGCTGCTAACCCTACGGCGACATCCATTATTGATAGCATCCATCAAATTCATGTTTTTACGGATTCAGTTTTCTATGGCAATTGGCTTTGGGGAGCCATTCAAGATTCTGTTTTAAGCATCACCGCTAAATCATTAATCGCTCCTTTCCCTTTGCTTTATAAAGTCCACTTATCTAAAAATCATGGTATCGTACGATTATTTAAATATGATGCTCAATCTCAACAAGAAGAACTACTTTTCGAACAAATTGGCAAACAAGGTCAAAATTCAGTCGGATATCCAACTCTAAAATTCGCAGACATCTATAATTTTAATATTGGCGATCAATTCTATTATTATGTTGATCTCTTTGATGCGAATGGATTGTCATTTACTTGGGATATCTATGCGAGTTATTATTACAGGCTAAAAGTATTGAATCGCCTTGATGTTTCAAGTGATACCATCATCTATACAATGGAACGAGTTGGTTATAATTCAAGTCCCTCTCACTCTCCATTTCTTCAAAATGTACCCGATACGATTACAATTACCTATACGGATTCAGAAAACAATTTATATAACTTGCAAGAAGGAGAACTTCAACAATATCCTTCTAATCAAAATAGTTATGTGGGCTGCAAAGATTTTTTCAATGTAGAAGCCATGAAATACATTGGTTATGATTTTAATGCTACTCCCTATCAATCTGGCCCCAATTGGACGATTGATAATTATGTATCGCACTTTGGGATCAATGATTCATTGGATTACCAAGGAAATCATGAAGGAAGCGTCTTCGATATAGCATTACTTTATCAAGCAGGCCTAGGAAAAACCTATAGTGGCGAGTGGTACTTTGAATCCTATAGAGAACAGGAAATGATTGGATACATTAAAAATGGCATTGCTACTGGAAACACCCCTAACATAACCTTTTTAAACAATCCAAACATTGAAAACAAAAGTAGTTTCGAACTCAACATCTTAAAAAATCCAGTATCGAGTTCATTAGAAATAACGTACAAGAATAGCATCCCTCAAGGTGAAATTTCTTTTATCATTTATAACTTCCAAGGCCAAGTTATTCAGTCTTTTACAAGACCTACCTCAAGCGCTGCGCTCTATTCTTTTCCAATTCACAATTTAAGTTCAGGAGCGTATTCTATCAGCGTATACCCCAAAGGTCAAAGCCCTAAATCGTTAAAATTCATAGTAAAAAAATAAATCCGTTTACCAGTATTATAATCTTAGATCCTAGACACTAGGTTTTAGATCATAAAGACGAATAAGTTCTCTAAGAACATGGCTTTCCTTATATATGACTGTCTTAATCATATTGCATAGTCATTCTCATGAAGGAACTTGTTTACCCCCTCTTTTTATCAACATACTTTTCAATTATTTTTTAACAATTTTATAAATAATATATTTATTATCAATCTATTTAATAGCTCAATTTTAGTACTACTATTTTCTATTTTTGGTATTTTTGCAAGCAATAGCGAAGTACTCAACAGCAGCTCAACAGATGCCGAAGTTGCTATTAATTACGCAGAACCTTTCAACAATAATATTTTTCAACGGATGGATGATGGTTCCTTAGAACTACTTACAGAGGAAGTTTTAAGTACACAATGGCGTGCTCAATTTGATATACCAGCAGATGTGCTAATTACAAATTTTCATCTAGAGACTCAAAAGGTTCAAGGTACAGAAAAAACGGTTTTATTGCTAAAGGGATCAACTGCTGATGAACTTACAAAGTTTGGGTTTATAGTGTCTATAGATGAAGATGGAACATTGATCAATGAAAAAAAATGCACCTGCTCTTGTACGAGTACACTTACCTGTTGCGGTGATAATTGTGATGTGATGACTGGTGTAGACGAAAATGGAAAGGTTACATGTGCTTGTAACTCATGTCATGGAAGTTGTTGCGAATCAGAAAAGAAGTGTGGTAAAAAAAATGGGCTTGATCCAGCAGCACCATAAGATTAGGCGAATTATCCAATAGAAGAGAAGCTAGAGTTTGTCAAGCTCTAGCTTCTCTTCTATGTCATAAAAACGCTGCAAAAGCTACTATTGAATAAAATCATAAAAAACAATAGCCCTGTCAAAAACACGGCTATTGCTATAAAATAAACTTCACTAACTAAACAACTTTATAGTTGAAAGCGAAAACCTAAATTAAACTGTAAATTATATAGTTCTTGTGGAACCATAAAGGTTTGAAACGGCTCCCAGGTCCCCAATACAGACGCGTGTAAGCTGCATTTTTCCGTTAATTGTAAGTGATAACCTAACTTTAAACCTATATCAAAATTAAACCGATTAATTACTGGAATAATAATAGAAGAAGATGGATTCGCATTGTGATGAGATGGAATAGCTGATAATTGATAACAAGGAATAAACAAGGCATCTGCCATTAAGCTATGACGCCCTCCAATTGGTAGTCTATAACCTACTTCTACTGGCAACATAATAGACTCAGAAAGTATCGAATTTCGTATATAATTTAGATCAAGCCCTGGTATATCCAAATCTCTAGCTTCAATATAACCTTTCCGTTGATACCCTAATCCAATACCCAAGTTAAATCGTGCATCAAAAAATAAAGCATTGTACTTAAAAGCCGTTGACAGGCTCAATTCTGGTGACCATTCTACTACTTTGGCCTGTTCTGGGCTAAATTGGGCTCTATCAGGATATAAGACATTGCTCATTCCTACGCCTAAATCTATACCGACTTCATGTTTCACGGGACTTTGCCCAAAGGATAAAGGAAGTAGTAACATCCAGAATCCAACGATAAATAATGTTTTCATGGTTTAAATATTTGTATAATTGTGAAAAATAGTTTGGAGAGGTTGAATACTATTTTTGTTGGAGAAATTTCCTAATGAATAATTTTATACCGAGAAGTTATTAATAGTAACGCAGGCAATTTACAAATAGCTGCTTTTAAAATATATAGTTTCCCCAAAGCTCGATTTTAAACATACAGAGTTATTCTCTACTCATAAATAACCACTACACACCCACTCCTATAAACAACTATTTTACAAATAATTAATTGAATTTCTTTAATCCTAAATCTAGAAAACCAATACCATTTCATTGGGTAGTAAAAATAAAATTTTGTTAGTTCTATAACTAATATTTGTACACAGAACTTAAATTCCCTTGGTTTCTTTATCAAACCAAGTATGATAAACACTAAAGGCACCAAAGTAGCCAATAGACAACACAGACAAAATACGCGCAGCCATTAAAGCGGTAGGCATTGTTGCAGCATAATTCCATTCGACAATGACTAATAAAGCAATATTACTTGCCAAAAAGACAACCGTATTGAGAATGTTCATTTTCATAAACTTCTTAGTACGACTTGGATATAAGTATTTGATTGGGACAAAATGTAGAATCGCAAAAACAATAATCACGATAAAATTAGCTGTTTGTGGCAGATTCGTTACATAGTACAAATAAAAGGACACCAGATTCCATAAAACAGGGAAACCTATAAAATACATATCTCCAGAGACCATCCCCTCTTTGCCATAATAGAGCGTTGAAACCAACAAAATAATCGCAGCAGCCAAAAGATTTAAATCAGCTGAAATCAAGCCTGATTTGTAGATAATAAAAGCAGGAATAATGGCATAGGTTGCAAAATCAATGACATAGTCCATTGTTTTTCCAGATACATCTGGCAGCACTTCTTGAACGTTAAACATTCGAGCAAAAGTACCATCAACGCCATCAATGATTACGGTTACAAAAAGCATGGCAAATGCCATCCGCATATCTCCTTCCGAAGCAGCAACAATTGCCCAAAACCCTGCGACAATACCAGAAGCGGTAAAAGCATGTACGCCCCAAGCGGCTGTTTTTTGACCAAAAGTATATTCTACTGTATTTTTTAATTCGTTGTCCATTTCGCTTTTATTTAGCTACAAGATGAGCTCTTCTAACAAGTTCTGCTAGTAAAATACAAATAATTGCTAATTTTTGAATTACTTTGAATATACATTCTATAATTAACCAAACATTATGAAAAAAATTCCTGCAAAAGCATTTATCCCAACCTTTGTTATGATTGGTTTCCTAGGCCTTGTAGGCTTGTATATTTACCTTTTCACCGATAAAGAAGTCTTTTGGGGCGGTTTTCTTTCCATGCTCTTTTTCTATGGCTTGGTCTTTTTCATGGGCAGTTATATTGCTGCACAAAAAGGAGGCGAAAATAGTACCGAAGAAGATGTGATGCTTGCAGGTCGGTCTATTCCACTTTGGATTGCTATATTTACCATGAGTGCCACTTGGGTAGGTGGCGGTTACATCAATGGTGCCGCAGAAGCGACTTATAGTTCTGGCTTGGTTTGGGTACAAGCCCCTTGGGGTTATGCCATTAGTTTAATTATTGGTGGCTTGTTCTTTGCAAAAAAAATGCGCCGTCATCAATTTAGAACAATGCTGGACCCACTGGCTCAACGTTTTGGCGAAAAAACAGCGGCTTTATTCTTTATTCCTGCCCTAACTGGAGAAATCTTTTGGACCGCTGCAATCTTGTCTGCCCTAGGCTCTACCTTTGGTGTTGTTTTAGGGTTAGATTTTCATAGTTCGATTATTCTTTCTGCCATTATCGCCATTGCTTATACCGCCTTGGGCGGTTTATGGGCAGTTGCGTTGACGGATGTTATTCAAATGATTTTACTATTGGTTGGTTTGTTTATAACCATTCCTTATGCGCTAGATTTTGTAGGCGGTTGGGATGTTGCTTGGGCCGCTTATCAAGAAAAATTCGGTGCTGCTGCCTCTTTGTTTCCTTCTGAAGAAGCCTTGGGTTCTTATTATTGGAATTGGTGGGATTACGCTTTATTATTGGTCTTTGGAGGGATTCCTTGGCAAGTTTATTTCCAACGGGTGTTGTCTGCAAAAGATGAAAACACAGCTCGTAATTTATCTATTCTAGCTGGGTTTGTTTGTTTGATTGCTGCCATACCTCCAATTATGATTGGTGTGGTTGGGAATGTAGCCGATTGGTCTACCTTAGGTGGCGTACCAGAGAATAGTTTAGAAATATTGCCGAGTGTTATGAAACATATGACACCATCTATTGTGGCTACGATTGGTTTGGGAGCTGTTGCTGCGGCAGTTATGTCTTCTGCCGATTCTTCGATTCTGTCTTCTTCTTCAATGGCTAGTTGGAATGTTTATCGTCCTTTGGTTAAGCCTGATATTACTTCTCAACAATTGGCAAAAGTTATCAAAACTTGTATTTGGATTATAGGAATTGCTGCGACGTTGATTGCCTTGCAAGTCAAGAGTATTTATGCCCTTTGGTTTTTGTGTAGCGATTTTGTGTACTGCTTGCTTTTTCCTGCTTTATTTTGCGCTTTGTTTGATACCAAAGCCAATCGTTATGGTGCAATTGCAGGCTTACTAGTGGCTGCCTTCTTGCGCTTTGGAGGTGGAGATGTAACCTTAGGGATTCCTACGTTTCTTGATTATCCAATTATTGATGCTGCCGAAGAAATAAAAGATGGCGTTCGAGTCGTTGTTTTGTTTCCATTTAGAACTTTAGCGATGCTTTCTGGTTTAATAAGTATTATTGTCGTCTCCAGGTTAACACAAAAACAAGCGCCTCCGATGGCCTTGAAAATTGTTGGAGAAGATGAAGATAGATTGGATGACGATGAAAGTAAGCACCTAATTATTGAAAATTAAGTTTCGATTAAAAAAACACCATGATAAATTATAAAACCGTTGTGCTTGGCGCAACCACCAATCCTGCACGTTATGCCTATCGGGCTGTTCAGATGTTACAACAAAATGACATTGAAGTCATTCCTGTAGGCATTCGAAAAGGAGCAAGTGCTGGCATTCAAATTCGCAACGATTTGCCCATCATAGAGGAAGTACACAGCATTACCTTATACTTAAATCCGCAAGTTCAAAAAGCATATTACGATTATATGATAGCTCTAAAACCGAAGCGTGTTATCTTTAATCCAGGGACAGAGAATAGTGAACTGTATGGCATTTTAAAGCAACAACTCCCCGATTGTAAAATTGAGGTCGCTTGCACCTTAGTCTTATTGTCTATTGGAAGCTATACCTCTTAAGGATGAGCTAGTAAAAATCACTTAAGGATATCGTTATAGACAAGCTTTAGATAGTGTTTAAGTTTAATTCGTTTCTGATTCAGAATCTAAAAATATTTGATAAAGCTATCAGCAAAACTTTAATTAAAAATCTAAATGACAAAATCACTAAGTTTAATTTTTCTTATAATTATTGTTTCCAGTTGTGTTTTTTCAAAAAAAAAATCAAGAAGTCTCTACACGAAGGCTCAGGCAAAAGCACCCTACAATGCTATAATTGTTCCAGGAGTCCCCTATGATGGAGTTACATGGTCCTCAACTATGAAAAACAGAGTACTTTGGTCTTACTATCTTTATGAAAACGGAATTACCGAAAATGTCATATATTCTGGCGGAGCCGTTTACACAAAATATTCTGAAGCAAAAATAATGGCAGAATATGGAAAGGCTTTAGGTATACCAGCCTCCAATATTTTAATAGATACTCTTGCTGAACATAGTTCTGAAAACATTTACTACTCTTATTTGGTAGCAAAAAAAAATGGTCTAAAAAAAGTCGCTTTTGCTACAGATCCATTTCAGGCTAAGTCACTTAAAGGGATGGTTACTAAACTAGAATTACCAATAGACTTAATCCCACTAATCCTAGATTCAATAGGTAATTCCGATTATCCAGAGCCTAATATTAATGGAGAATTAGCGATTGAAAATAACTTTATTTCTATAAAAGAAAGGGAGTCTTTTTTCGTTAGATTAAAAGGGACTATGGGAAAACAAATCCTATTTTATGAAGAAGATTTGCCTAACGAACGGACAATAAAAAAATTCAGAAAACAGGGAAGATTAGTTATAGAGTAAGTAGAAGAAATCAATGCTTCTCAAGATATATCAGCTCATACAAATTCCTCTATCATAATAGGAACCTATTCAAACCAAGCGCATGTCATGTTCGTACAGACGCCAGCTTATTTCTGTTCTCTATAGAAGAACAAGTAGATTCTTTGCTCTCTAGTAGAGTTGATTTTTTTTACGATTCAATTCCTTACGATTCAAGCTTTAAAGATAGCATCCCTGTTCATTTTTTTATAAACGCAAGGAAATATAAGTTTAACAATAAAGGGAATTTAATAGAAAAAATCATCTGGAAAGATTCTAAAATTCACCAAGTATACACTTACCAATTCCTCTCTTATTTTGAAGGCTCATTTATTCAAGAAACCTGTTATTTAAATGGCAAAAAACATGCTAGTATTTTTCATAAAAAATATTAAAACTGGTCATAAAAAAAGCCACTCAGGATTTTTCCTGAATGACTTCTAAATTATTTGTTATTATTATTTTTTAGTCTACGTTTGAGTTTACTCAACCCTTCTGGAGTAATACCAAGATACGAAGCAATCATATACTGTGGAATTCGCTGTAATACTTTTTCTCTCTTAAGTATATCCAAGTACATTTCTTCTGGACTATCAATAAATGCAGCCTCCAATCGCCGAGACAAATAAACATAAGCATCTTTAATTCCATAATCAAGTGCAGATTTTAAAGAAGGATTTCTTTCTGTCAATCTTATTGCATCAACCCAAGGAATTACCAAAATTTGGGAAGGCTCCAGTATTTGAGCATACAAGCTAGAAGGTTCGTTAGAAAAAATAGATTGATAGTCTACAAACATTCCATTTTCAAAAAAAAATTGCCGTATAAATTCTTTATTATTCCTAGTATAATAGACTCTAAGAAGTCCCTTATGTATATAATACATATTTCTTGCTTGCTCTCCAGCAGATTGCAAAAAATCCATTTTCCCAAACGTCTTTAAGCTTAGATGGTCTTCTGTTCTTGACCATTCTTCATTGCTAATAGGGCCAAAAAGTTCTAAACGTTTTCGGAATCCGTTGATTGCTTCTTCTTTCATAACACTAATAAAAATTAATTACCAAATTGCACAAAAAATGTCATACGAGGGACATTATAATAATTCGAACCGCCCACTTCAGTTTCCCAACCTAAGGTATGAGAATATAAAATACCAATTCCTGCTTCTATTTTATACTTTGGAAAAAGACGGAACCTTATCCGAACTCCTCCTTCTAACATCCATCCTGATCCTGCATCCATACCATTGAATAAATCATCCTCCCATTCACTGACTCTTCGTCCATCTGGTGTATTACGATCTTCGTCTTTAAGGTAGTACCCTGCCGACATTTGTCCAAATCGAAGAGGAATATCAAGTATTATTTTTCCATCATATAATTTGAATTGAGGTGCAATACTAAGTCCAAATACAACATGGTCCGCACCTAATTTTACGCCATTTTTTCCTTTATAAGTAGTTCCTTGTGGAAAGGTATAGGCGAATTCTTTCTGATTAATAGGCCCACTTCTTCCATAGTAAAAAATGCCTATTTGAAGACGTTCCTTCAAAATGCTAATTCCTGACTCTAGACCAACCGCATGAGCCCTATCATCTTGATGCATTATCATACTATATTCTGGAGCAAAGTACCATTTTACTTTAGGCTCTATTTCTTGATTATCTTCTTGGGCTAAAATAGAACTAGAAAGTAACCCTAATACTATAAAACTAATTAAATATTGTAATTTCATTACTATTTTATTTTTGATGAGGTGATAGGTTAATATCCGAGAACTAAATTACTTTCCTTATTTGGACTAAATGAATACTTAAGTCCAAGACTAAGCTTCCAAAAATATTTCAAGGTATCTCCATTGGCTCCCGTTGCAGGGCCAAATTTGTATGTGCCAAATAAGTTAAATCGATCATTGAAAGCATATGAACTTCCTACAAACAGGTAAGTTGTTGGCCCTTGTTCCAATAAAAGCTCTGGACTGATTTGGACTGCAAAATGAAGATTTACACCACAATGCACATAGAAAGAAGGTGCAGCTTTTACGGTTACCATAACTCCAGGATTAAAAAGCCAAGCTAGCGAATTTTGAAAGTTGTAATTTGTAAATAAGCTCTGAGCCGCATTGTCTACTTGCATAAAACGGAGTCCTGTTTTAGTGAAGAAATCAAAACGGATACGTTTATTACTGAAAATTTGAGTATTAAACCGAAGTTGAGAGCTGCCTACAAAGCCATTTTCTACAGCTCTAGTGTCAATAAAACGATAAGCATAAATGCCCCCTTCAAATTCAATTCCGATACGTGTTTTAGAAGTAATGTCATAATTAAATCCTAGTGTTGCTAAGCCCGCATCTTGTTCCGACATTCCAACTTGAAAATCAAAGGAAAATTGAGAATAAGCCTCCGTTGAGAGCACTATTAAAAATAATAAAAAGAGTTTTTTCATGATGAATTTTTTTTATAAAAATTTATTTACCACAAAAGTAGAGGGAATTAATATCAATTTCATTGAACTAGTTCAATAACACTTTTTTCAGAACGACAAAGCACTATTTCCACACATAGAATTCAATTAGAGGGTGAACTTAATTCTAGTTGGGCATTACAAAATAAGCATTGCAAAATTTTGCAAAGGTAGAGTGAAAGCTTTACAAATGATCGCATTTAAAATCAATATCAAAACAGCTACTTTGTGCTCGAATTAGCTATCTTTATTTTGCATGATTTGCCCTATGATATAGCAGGCCTGTTCTGCGATACTAAAAACCAAAATTAGATAAGAAATGACTTCTGAGGAAATAGATAAAATAATTGAAGCTGCAAAAGAGCAATTAATGGAGGCGTTTAAAAACGAACTAGCCGAGCATGATTTATCCGACTTATTGAAATTTTGCTTCTCACAATTTAATGCCAATTTCAAAACAAAAAAGTATCGTTTTGATGTTTTTGTTCATTACGAACCCATCCTTCCAAAAAATCAATTTTGGGAAGACACGGAACATGGGAGGCATTTGGTATCCATTGATAAAAAAACAAAAGAAAAAAGCATTATTATCAGTAATTCTTATGAAAGTCTCACGGTATATGAAAGCCAACGAGGGTTTGATCCTGTAGATAAAGTTGAAGTTATTCAGCCAATTGATTCAAGGAAAATTAAAACAACATTAGGTTTAGAATTATCCTTCTTTCAATCGTTAAGTCTTTTTATTTCTCGTACACCAAAGCAAGAACTTGTTCCTAATGAAAGCTGGAAAGAGATTTTTGGTAGCAAATAAAATAGGTGTAAGAGATCCTATTAGAGCGACACTTTAAACTAAATTAATAGCTCTATTTTCGAAAAAACCAACAAATTCAAACATGATAAAGAGTACAATAACCACTGAAACTGCAACAGCAATTTATAAATCAAAGTTAATTTTAATTATCCCTGCGGTGCTGTTAGGGCTTGCTTTGAGCATGTATCAATCATATGGTATTTTGGAGGATTTTTTTTTAGTTTTTGGAGTCGTTTTACCCATTACAATTGTCCTTACAGGGCTGGCAGGTTTTAGTGGCGTTAAATTAGGAATGAAGTACCTACTAAACACGGCATATACCCTAGATGATCAACAATTAACCATGGAACGTACAAGTAATCGTCAAATTAAGAGCATTGATTTGGCCAACATAAAAAAAATTAAAGAGAATTGGATGGGTTTGACAATTTTGGGAGATGGACATAGAATTGAAATCCCCAAGCAACTTCCAAAGTTTGAACGCTTCAAAGAAGAATTACAAAACATGATTACCAATAAAAACTTATAAATCAGTCCGTTTTACAAAGTGATTTTCAATAGTATATCTTGAAGTAAAATCAAGCGTTTGTCCTTAATGAATAGCGGCACTTGTAAATTGATAGAGAAAGAGGGGCTATTTAAATTAAAAGATTATACCCTTAAAACTTCGTAAATACAATAGAATAAATTGTACTTTTAATGCAAGTAAAGATTGAATATAAATCGTGCTACAATATTCCATATAAATTTCAGTCGAAACCAAGTCCTCCGATTGGCATATATACAGAACGTTTTAGAGTATTTAAAACTAACCAGGTCCCCGCAATGAGAGGTGAATCACAATAAATTCACACTTATAGGTTACTATACTCAATTGATAAAAAAATATCACTTCAACATAGGCACAATAATAAAACCAAGGTTCATTTTATAATATCATCAATATTGAAAATATGGTTTTGACAATTCTTTTCATAGCTGCTTGTTTTCTTGCCTATAGCAATGGAGCAAATGATAATTTTAAAGGAGTAGCTACTTTATTTGGTAGCGGAACGACTAATTATAAAAAAGCTATTATTTGGGCTACTACGACAACAGCAGCGGGTTCCATTGCTGCTATTTTTTTAGCCAGTAGCTTAGTTAAAAATTTCTCAGGAAAAGGACTAGTACCTGACTTATTAATTCAAACGCCTGCCTTCGCAATATCGATTGCTTTAGGTGCGGCAATTACCGTTTTCTTGGCCACTAAGATTGGAATGCCTATATCAACAACACACAGTTTGGTTGGTGCATTATTTGGTAGTGGAGTTGTTGCAGTTGGTACTTCGTTTAATTTCGCAAAATTGGGTGGAACATTTTTAATGCCCTTAATTGTTAGCCCACTTATGGCTGCAGTGGTTAGTTTAATTCTTTACCTTATATTTAGAACCCTTAGGGTTTATTTAGGAGTAACAAAGGAAACTTCTATTTATGTTGGAAATGAATATAAGCCTACACCTTCCAGCGAAACGGTGTCTGTAGAAAGGGACGCTCAAAAAACCGCTACAGCTTTAGACGAAAACAAACCTATTGAAAAATATCAAGGAACTTTTGCTGGCATAAAAGTGCAAAAAATATTGGACTTTGCTCATTTCATAAGTGCAGGAATTGTAAGTTTTGCAAGGGGCTTAAATGATACGCCAAAAATTGTTGGATTATTGCTTGTTATTCATTCTTTGAAAATCGAATGGGGAATGATTGCGATTGCCATAGCAATGGCTATTGGTGGCTTATTAAATGCCAAAAAAGTGGGCATTATGATTAGCAAAAAAATCACACCAATGAACAGTGGTCAAGGTTTTACAGCAAATTTAGTGACGGGTGTTTTGGTGACTACGGCAAGTATACACGGCTTACCCGTTTCTACAACGCACGTTTCTGTTGGGTCAATTTTTGGAATAGGAACCGTCACCAAAAAAGCTGATATTAAAGTCGTACGAAACATCTTATTATCTTGGTTATTAACCTTACCAATTGCCGCAACTTGTAGTGCAATTATATATGCGTTGTTTACCTTGGTGCTGTAATTATTTAAGAATAAAAAGATAGCAGCTGCTTCACTTTTAGGACTTAGAGATTAGGCTCTATAAAACATCTATAGGATCTAATCTCTAAGCAATGCGCTTAGCGGATTAGTTTATTAAAATCAAAGCCACTAGGATCTTGGAATAGATAGATAAATCCAAGCCTTGGTTAATTTTCCAATTACTAAGAATTGTATTTTCACAACAAAAGATCGACACAGAACAAAGCCCCAAACGTCAACAGAGTTCGTCCATCAATAAAAAATAAAAAAATTGCCTTCACCTGTATAACTCGGCAAGATCTGATTCTAAAATTCAGCATTTAGCCCTTGGTTTGTATTTTTAGTAATTGGGAACATTTTTTGATATTAAATCTGCAATTTGGTTTTGAGTTAATACTAAACGTTATGTATTGCTCTTTCCCAACTTAAACTACCTAACCTTAAAACCACAAAATGAAAACACTATTCCTTATTTTTTTTGCCTGCTTACTTTCAGAAATATCTATTGGGCAAGATATAGATACTTTAACGTTCCACTCTCAAGCCTTTAACGAAGATAGAACGGTATTTATTCATAAACCTGAGTTTTACAACTATCAATCAGAAACCGTTCAACTCCCTGTAATTTACGTCCTTGATGGACAACATTCATGGTTTATAAATCCTTTGCTCTCGAACATAAAATATTTACAATATACACATGAGATTCCAGGAGCTATTGTCGTGGTTATACCGCACAAGAATAGATATACAGAATGCCCTATAAAGAATATAAAGGAAGAACTACCGCTTCATAAATTCATTACTGAAGAATTGGATGAACAGTTAAAAGCTTATCACCCAAACGATTTTAAAATAATTATTGGACACTCCTTTTCTGCCTCATTCGCCCTCTATTCATACTATCGTAATCCTTCTTACTATGCTGCTGTAATTGCGAATACACCGCTTAATAAATTAGAAAACCTAGTGGCCGCCTTGGATAAAAAGGATGTTGTGGAGAAGCAAAAAATTTCTATCTCTATAGGTGGAATAGCTAAGCATAAAGACATGCATCACAGAAAAAGTTATGAGGAGATAAAAACTAAATTCCCTTCCTTTTTTAATTCAATAAACACTTTTGAAGCCGACAACTCTGCTCATACAGCAGTACCGATTGTGGCAACTCCTTCTTTACTAACAAAAATATTTGCTGATTTTAGTGGTAGATATGCAGGCCTTGCTGTTGTTAATGATAACTATGAGCTGGTCAATGCGCCCAAGTCCATTGATGGAGAGCTTAAAAAAATAGTAGCTGCTTCCAAAATTGGAACACATTTTTACCCTCCAGAAGTTCCAGATTTAAATGGTATTGCTTCTCGATATTCTTATAATAAATATAATGACTATGCGATCAACGTCTTTGAACTTGCCATAGAATATTACCCTAATTATTACGACTTCCACTTATCTCTTTATCAACTCTCTTTATTAGAAAACAACAAAGAAAAAGCAAAAGCATATCTAAATAAAGCCGAAGAACTCTTAAAAACCATTGAACTCGATTCCGAAGAAAAGGATGAAATGCTTGAAGAAATTAGTACAGAAAAAACAAAAAACGGTTGGGAATAATCCCGCTCTTCAAAGCAAGAGCTAAATACACTGTAACAGATGTTTTTAAATCTCTTTACAGCATATTTTTAGTAAGATTCAATACATCCCAGAGCTTAATAAGCTTAGCTATCAGAATGAGAATAGGATAATTGAAGAGCACTGCCCTAGCTTGTACTTGCTCTACAAAGGTAATAGAGTAACTAAACAAAAAATGATTCTTTTTTAAGTTTTGGTCGAGTCGTTTGGGAGTTTATAATAAAAAATAAGCGCTTCACTTTAAATATTTTAATTTCAAATATTCTTTCTATTTATTTACTTTTACAGAAGCTAGTTTCAGAAGTTTAAATGTCCATTTGGTTGGCAATACTGCTATATAGTTAAAAACATCATATATCTTAGTTTAAAGTGTCCGTATATTTGCATTAACAATTAATACATTACTGAAAACTAATACTAAAATCATGAAAAAGACTTTATCCTTGTTGTTTGCGTTTTTTATATGCACGGGACTTTTTGCTCAAATCGTTGTGACAAATCCTGGAGATTCAGGTCCAGGGACATTGAGGGATGCTGTCGCGAGTGCGCCAGCAGGTTCTACTATTGACATGACTAGTTTAACGAGTCCTGTTGTTTTACAAAGCGTTATCTCTATCGGCGTAGATTTGAAATTTGTTGGAACGCCGAATTCAACAATTATTGATGGTGGAGGAACTACTCAGTTATTTCATTTTATTTCTGGGACAGGAACAACAGGAGTAAGTATAGAAATGGATGGTTTAATTCTTCAGAATTCGTATAATGGAGTTATTCGTCATATTTATGCAATAAGTTTTAAGGCATCCAACTGTATTTTTAGAAATAATACTAAAGTAATGCATATGGGTGCTTCTGCTCTAATAATTGGTGGATCGTTAGATCATTTGTTTTTTAAAGATTGTACTTTTGAAAACAATACTTCTACAATATATTCGTTGATTACGGCATCTGGAATTACTATAGACATTATAGGCTGTAAGTTTATTAATAATAATTGTGGAGGTCCTAGTGTTTTTATAAGTGGAGCTACTTCTACATATATAACTAAAATATATGTGGCTAATAGTGAATTTAGAGGAAATATTAATAAATATGACCTTGGCGGAGTACTTGTTATTAACGGAACATATGTTGATGCCGATATAACGAATTCTGTATTCACAGGGAATGAACTTCAATCTGTTCCAAGTACTTATTATACACCTGAAGGAGGAGCCATCCGCCTGTATGCTAGTTTTGCAAATCCTACAGCATTTAAATGTAAAATGACTAATTTAACAATTTCAAATAATTATGCTTACAGAGGAGGGGGAATTGCTTGTATAAATACAATTAAGGTAGATATAGGGAATTGTATTATTGCAGGAAATCATAGTACGATACCCCAAGCAGAAGATTTATATTTTGAAGTTCCTCCTTTTGTTGCGACAATGAATTCATTGGGAAATAATTTAATTGGAATTAATCCTGTCGCAGGAAGTTTTAGTACCCCTGGGAATGATTTAATGGGAACTACTGCAAGTCCTCTTGATCCAAAATTTATAGCCCCAGCTACTGTTGCGCCAACAACATCGGGCGATTACCGATTATTACCTTGCTCTCCTGCCGTGAATACAGGAAAAGATGCACTTGTTCCAGATGATATTCACGATTATTTTGGATTAGGAACAACGGTTCCATTGAGTAAAGATGTAGATGGAAACGATAGATTTAAAAATACGGTTGATAGAGGAGCTTATGAGCAACAAATTACAACTCCTGGAGCTTTTTATTATCCTGATGGCCACTATGTTTGTGCAGGAAAAACTTTTCCAGTGCCCTATACAGGAGGTTTAACAGGAGTTTTTACAGCAACACCTAGTGGTTTAGTTATCCATCCTACAACGGGTATCATTACATCAAAGTTTAGTGCACCAGGTGCGTATACCATTACCTTTACAACAACAACAGGAAGTGCTTGTGGACCATCCCTTACTTCAACTCTTAATTATTATATTATACCGAATCCAGTAGTAACAATTATAGATCAACAAAGCACGGTATGGCCCTATAGTACAACAGCATTGGTTGCGGATGTAACTGGAGGTTCTGGTTCTTATACTTATCGTTGGTCTGGAATTGGATATAATGGTGGTGCTAGTCAAGTTGTAAGTCCTTGTTCTGGAGCTTGGTATAATGTAACTATAACAGATCAGGTAACAGGTTGTGAAGCGACAACTCAGTATTATTTTCATAACTCTAGTAATAGAGCTTGTAGTCCTAGATCTAGATCTAGAAAAGTAGTGACTTCTAGTGTTGGTTCAACAGAAGCTTGGATGGTCTTTCCAAATCCTACATCAGGAACTTTTTCGTTAGATTTAGAAGATATACATCAGGATGTTAACGTTAGCATTACCGATCTGACAGGAAAGGTAGTGTACTCCGCATTATTTAACAATGAGCGTCGCTTTGAATTAAATTTAGGAGAAAAGCCTACAGGTGTTTATTTTGTTAATGTAAACGCAGGGGAATATTCAAAATCGTTTAAAGTAATTCGTCAATAAGAAGTTATTAAACATTAGATGTTATTACGAATAGAGTAGTGTGCACCATAAAGACAGTACAATGCTTGTAATAACATCTTGTAGGAGACTAGCTTGTTTTTAACATCCTACTTAATATGATTACCAGTACTGCTATAAATG
>JAVCKV010178859.1:0-17360 GCA_032274145.1 Herpochondria borealis | reverse complement strand
GTTCCCATCTTCTCGGCCACCCCGCCCCCCCCCCCCCCCCCCTTCCCCACCGTCTCCAGTACGCACCCGCCCCACCTTTGCAACTGTGCGTCGGCTGCAGCTTGTCCTCGACCACCACGACGACCCCTCGATCCCCGCCACCGCTACCAACCGCCAGTCTCGCCCACCCAAACATCCGTCTCACCTACCCGCACGTCGAATATCGCCCACATGACTGCGCGTATCACCTACCCGCACGGCCTGTCTGCCTGTGTCCTTCCGTCTCTACCATACGACCGCCCGTATCGCCCGCCCGAACGGCCCGTTTGCCTTGAACTACACCGACCGCCCGTCTCCTACAAGTTCAACACTGATCAGTGCGCTGCATATGAACGGGGGCACGAAGAGGGTGGCAGGCACTGTATCAGGCAAGGTGGGCGCAAGAGACCAAAGGGCCGAGGCGAGTGGTTTTGGGACGAGGAAACCCGACCGCATGCGGTCGACTGACTTTTTCACAGCCACTTATCCGCTGGGATGTTGCTAAAGCCAAAAGCCAAACCAACAGTTCTCCGCTGAACACCACGAAGCAGACATTCTTAACAGCTAAACATTGACTGCGGTTTCTGCAATCGCCGAGATGTTCACGAAAATACGTACGGCCTAAAATCTACGACTATACTGCAGACACGATTACAGCGACCTCGAAGACGACGGAAGTAATGCGGGGAATTGCAACGACAAATTCGGCAAGAACGAAAAGGACGAAAAGGTTAGAATTAGAAAATTTGAACGCGACAGGCAAAGGCAGAAAGAGAACGCCTTTATCGCGCGGCATCATAGAAGGGGCCTGAAGTATCCGCGAAGATACAGCTAGAACTGGAGAGGCCTCCGGGTCCGATACTTCAGGTACCATATCCGAGGAAGACCCTGAACCGGACCTGGAGTTCATCCGTGCGGCTGAACGGGATTTTCACGATGAAACCTAACGGCGACGCCTCGTCGCAAAAGACCTACCGCCAGTCCTGCAACGTAAGGCCACTTCGCGTGGAACATGCCAAGCAACTTTGACCGGGTATTCGAGTCAGTAAGAATTCCTCATGCGACGGAGTATACGGCCGGAGCGCGATGCCGGTCCAAACAGGGAACCCGAAGATGACGGAAGCACGGAGTTGCCGAAAATTCCGACCACTCTCGTGTGGTCCCGGGCAGTTCGACGCCCCGGTAGGCGAAATATCCATCCCTTACGGTTCATTGGAATAGCCGAGATGACCGGACTGGACAAGTGGTGCGTCAGTCGCTGTATGGTATACATTTCACTTCGTTCGTCCTGCACGGCACGAACCGCCGGAATGACATGCAGTCGTTCAGAGAGATACGGGAACGCGATGGACTACCGGCGTCTCTGGCCGAGTGGAATTAATTCGCTGCCACGCACGTCTGGTTTTTCATACCTCCCTCGATACGTGCAGACAGAAATTTCGCGCGTGATGAAAAAGAGGCGTTGTACTTGGAAAACACGGATGCGTTTCTTCATCGCACAATACGTACATATCGTCATATTTATATGCGGAACCTACCTCTAGTGGGAACGTGGAAAACACTGATGGTTACATGGTACAAACGGTTCATGTTCAACAGAAAGGTTCGTCGTGAAGGCGGTATGGTGGGCTTTTCATGGGGACTTGGTACCAGCGGACGCGGAATCGGTAGAGGTGGAGCCGCATACGCTGCGGTAATACCAGAGGAACTACCTAGCCACTACCTAAACTTGTCTTCGGAGCTATCCCGTTATGGAATCAAGGGAATATGCAACATAAAAAATTACGTGAGGGTGACAAACGCGGAGGGTTACACGGGGTCGTCGTACGGAATTGGATGGATGAATATTGAATTTATTAGTCTATTGTACAGTCGCGTATGGTTAGAAAATTAACGTATTTTACTATCATTTGACGTACCCTCTTGTGAAAAGCGTCTACCGGGTGGGGCAGGAGGCAATGAGACGGGCGGTCGGGGTTGCGGGAATTGGAGAAGTTGAGGGAGACGGGCTGGTGAGGCGTAGCGAAATAGGCTCCCGAGCTCGGACGTCCGTGAAGGAGGGACATGAGTGGGGCGGGTGGCCTACGTCGGCGTTTTGGGACGTGGGGCTGGTGGCAGACCACGAGAGGCCGAGACGGCACAGAGAAAAGTGGGCGGATGGTTCGGGGAGGCGGACCGTGCAGGTGGGCTAAACGGGCGTTTTGGTGTGCCAGACGGGCCGTGCGGGTGGGCGAAACGAGTGGGGCGGTTGGGGTAGGACAGGCGCAGCCAGACGGTTGGTGCGGGTGGGGGGAGACTATTGGGGCCGGTGAGGGAATATGGGGGCAGCCATAAGAATGGGGCGGATGTTGGGGGGAGACGGCTGGCCAAGGAGGCTGTGCGATGGCCGGTTGGATTGGAGGGAGACGAGCCGCGTGGTAGAGAAAGTGCGTAAAAACGCTCCTAGTTGAAGACGTTAAGTACTACCGTTCTTTTGAAAGATATAGCTGTACGCCCGCTGCACAGTTCCACGCGTTATTGCACATGTCAAACGAAAATGCAATATTTTTTTATTGTAAAAGTCATGTATAAAGTAAGCCTTGTATTAATTGTTTAATTAAAAAACTGAGAAAATCGAATAAAAATAAATCATAAATTTTATTCTCAAATATAACCGAAAAGCACAGAAAACCACGAGCGTGGTTTTGAAGTTTTGGGTGCCAATGAAATTTTTGGGAATGCATCAGGCTCCTCCACTCTTGTAAATTCCGTTTCACCGCCATCCGGATCTCGCTCCCAAAAAATCGAAACGATGCCGTCCATTTCGATGGGCACTATTGTACACCAATTTCTCGGGTACCGCACAAACCTTCAGTCTTAATTACTTCCCTTCATCCTGAGCGCAATTTCACCACCTCCTATACACCGGCAGTACTGAACATACGCACATACCCCTCAAAAAATTAAAACTTCGTGTGCACTTCTTCCTCTCTACGCCTATCATCGTTCCGACACGTTCGTTCAGATCATCCTGTGCGCAGTGTAACCACTTTTCTACACTCACAGTACTTCACACACGCACGCACTCGTCCCCCATTCTCCGTGCGCACTTGTTCCTCACCACGCCTATTATCGTTCGGACGCGACTCCGCAATTCCCCCCTTCAAGCGAGTCCTCCACTATCATAAATGGAGTATCCATTAGCCTCTTTTCATCTAACGACTCATGCACTCAGTCGTTCTCGAAATGCTGCCCAGTAACGGCGTCCAAGGCGCAATGGAGTATGTCTCGGCGAAAAGAACCGTACGGTAACAAGATTTTCAGGACACGAACGACCAAAGGGCCAGACGCCTCAAGGAAATGTTTCTGTGCAATCCAGTTGGTGGTAGCCCGCGATTATCGTTTTTTGATACCCTTTCCAGTTAGGATCTGACGGAAAAGGATCGCAGGGTTGTATTAAACCTTCAAAGGCTCGGCTTGAGCCCCTAGTATGCCACGGGAAGGAAGTTATTTTGTGTTGTAACAAGAAAAGGCGGCTGTTAACCGTACGGTGATTTCCAGAAGACTTAGGATCATTTTCGGAAGCTCCTTACGCTTCCCATGGATATTCCTCTTGACATCGGTTTTTCCAAATGTTTTTACCCGCACTTGGTGTTATCCAAGATAGCTGAGTTCGCGCAGTTTGGAAAAGAACTTTCTGAATACTTTCGTGTTGTCCTCAATCGGGTAGAAATTGGTACCTGTAAAACGGTTAATCTACGTAGACACAATATTTACAGACTACGTCACCTTCAGAAACATCGTGTACCCAACCTTTAATTTAATAAACTCATAAAACTGGTCATTCCGTATTCACTCAATTCATTCCTCGTTACACGTTTGACCTCACTCAATTTAAGATTCACGTTAGCGGATGTAACAGCTCTTTTTTTACTGTAATCCATATAATTTCAATAGGATTGAACTCTGGATGCGCTACTGGAAAACATTAATTTTAATCTTGAAAGTTTCGCATTTAACACTATCTTCATTTTTAGTCATGGTATTCCTATTCCGGAACATTTTTTGAGATATTCAAATATTTGAGTCTTTTTCGCTTATGTAATACAATTGGCCATTGTTCTGGTGGGTCGCCCCATCAAATAATTCTTTGCCTCATTATATTTTTACTCCAAGCCAGAACAGGGGGCTTTGTTCTTTTTGATAATCTTTTATAATATTTAGCTTTATCTAAAACAACTGCAAAACTTTTTCCTTTTTAAAAGTTTGTAAATGTGCTGTTTTACATCCATTTAAAATACTTCTTGAATCATTTCAGAATTATAGTCTGGGTCTGCTCTTTTTACCAGTAATTAATAAATAGGCAGGTTTCTAAGGACAATTATGGCTGAGAACGGGAGAAAAAACGTAGAAGTAGAAAGAACAAGGGAAGAGATACATAGAAGTAGAGGAAGAGGCACGGCAACAAATATAGTCAACGCTCCGCTTGGTCTACCGAACCGTCAGCCAGCTTGGTGCAAGGTGCCTCCCATTTAGAGTCTTCTAGGTCTACTGTATCTATTGTACTAAATAAATCAGAGCTCATAGGAGTTGCAGAACGTTAGGTTACTCGTGGAGGTGATCTACGTTTTTTGCAGTATGCAGTACCACTGAAAACCCAGCCAAAACCCTCTCAACCAAGAGGGCTCCACACTGGCGGGTAATGTACTATTGAGACAAAAATATACACATGGAGGTTGAGATTGAGCGATAAGAGCGTCCATGATCGAGTTGCAGCTTAACTCGGGCGGTCGCCCGAGTGTCGGGGACTAAACTATACCGCGCAACTAGTGCCTGGGTGTTACACCTGGCCAGAAGATTTGTTGAACCGAGTCGGATGTTTTTTCAGTTATATAGATCTAGTACAGCAGGGCATAGCACAGCAACCGCAACGAAATGAGAGGTGCTCTCATTGTAGAACATCAGCATCGACTGGTTTCCCGACGCTTTCATTGCTGAACCCGATATACAACGGCTGATCGCGTTCGACGCCCCGATGCGGTTTGTGCGCAAGTTCTCCATTCCTTACCTTCTCCAAAATGGTAACGAATATCCCTGACCTTGTCTCGTCGATTGGGTTGATTCTTTCGTGTCCTATGACATGGTTGCCAATGCTAGTCTCCTTTTTTTACGTTAATGCCACCTTTGTAAGTATTGTTCGTGTCTCTTTAACAATAGTCATGTGCGCTACAGCAGTTGATCTCTTATGTTAAATTCCTCCGTACAGTCTTTACAGAAACGAAGCCCTCTCTTGTACATGTTTGGTCTTGCGCTGCTTGAAAAGACACTCTCTCGGTGCAAGTGCAACCCGCACTGCAACAAACCAAAAATCAAATAACATACCAAGGCTTTCGGCACAATGATGGAAATGGAACGCACAAATGTGGTCCGAAGTATACGGTTCAACCTTGCGGTGCCACCTAAAGGCATGAACGAATTTCGCGACGTGCGGCACCTCAGCAGAAGGCGTTGTCGCCTGTAGGAAGGGACTTAACAATCTCAGAATGCGTAACCGATCAAGTGACAGCGCTTTTGTCGGGGTTACTTAGACGGGGCTGTGCAGTTTCACCCTTGGGCTATCTCAAGGTACGCCATAGAGCTCTTGTCGTCTCCCAATTTCGAGGCATTTTCCGGGGACGAAAGAAAAAATGTATCTGGACTTCTCACCGTTTAAACGCTGATCTTCATGTTCATTTTTGACAGAAATGGTCAGATCCACGCAATGTATATCCTGACGAGCCGAGGCTTGACGGATGAGTACTTGCCGCAAAATCCGATGTGGTTTGGTCTTCGACGGTAGTGGAGAACCGGGGTGCGCAGCGAATCCTGCTCGGAGCATATACCCAAGCGTAGCAGCGGATATTTATGGCAATACTGACCTTTTGAAGCAGTGGGTTTGGTCTGAAGTGTTGGTTGTTAGGCTGTGGTTTCGAAGTTTGTTATTCTTGATAATGTTTTTAAATTGTGGACGAATCGACCTCAAGGAACTCGCCGAGGAAGGCTGTGCTTTTTACTTCGGCCTGCAGCTCCCGCAGCATACAGATTTTCCGCTGAAATTTTTCTCCATGTACAGCGGCGCGCCAGGCGGTCCGTGGCAAAAGAAACCCTCGACCAGCTGCTTTGACGAATCCTGAACGCCAAGCTCTTTGTTCGGAGCCGTCCCTTGGGTAGTAGAATGCAATTTATTCATTTCTCAATTAATGGTATATGAGTACAATGTTTGTGGTACATTACCACCACATATATGTACCATGTAGTGTGCACCAAGGTAGTCATGAGACACGTGTAGTTTATGTAGTTTTCCAATATAGCTGCGCTGCATCTCACCACGCGAGCGCACATAAAATGACAACATACCATCGTTTCTTCGTTCCGCGTGCTAAAGCGCCGTGCGTCCGTTGAACCTCCCTGCTCCCCGTCCCAGAGCATCTAGTTAGTGTGTTCTGGTGACTCCAGTTGTTCCCATTTGAGCCCGTTGTGCTCCCTCGGCCCGTTCTGAGACCGTCGTTCTCCACCTCGCACTTCTAGCAACCGTCGTTTGCCACCTCTTCCTTCTCGAGCCCGTCGTGCTCCACCCGTTCCTTTTTAGCGATCGTCGTTCGCGCCCCGCCTCAGCGTCCCAGGCCCGATTTTTTAACTAACTACCGTGAAAATTTTGCGAAAGTTAACTAACTTGAGAAAATCTTGATTGATAAATAATTTTCGTCAATCTCTGAAAACCGAAAAAATTTCAAATTTTAATACCAAAAAATTGTGTTTACATTAATTTGAAATAAAACAATTGAATTTCCACTTTTAAAATATTATGTTACGAGTACGAAGATAAGTTTAACAGTTTTTTCTATGCGAGCCTCACACCGCCGGCGGGGACTTCATGCGTCCCAACTGTGCTATCGATTGACGATGCTTTTCATACGCAAGCACGCTCACCTTCTTTTGTTTAGTTCATAACAGCAGCGCAGGGCGCAATATATGCTCAAGTATTGGAAGTGTTCTAATGATTACAATGATCATATTAGCCCTGTACCATTCAATAAGGTGGCTCGATCGGCATTTGCAGCTCAAGCATCTTCTGTAAGCGCAGAAAGGCTTTTCAGCGATCTTGGACGTTCCGAGGGAAGTCATAGGCAGTCCTTGCCGAGTTCCTCACTGTAAATGCCAACTAAAATCCGTGAGTACGTGAAGGCACAGCTGAAGGGCGCTATGGATGTCCAAAAAGGCCTCCGGAATCCTCAGGGTGTTGCATTCAAACGTATTTTCAAGCTTGTAGTCACCGAAGTTGCAAAGAACTAGTAAAATGATACTTGACTACTACTTGAGTATAAGTGACTAACTTAAAAGATTATGTATTGGCTACTGACTATCGAAGTAGGCGATTAGTTAGTCAAAAAACGCCCTTGTAGCGTCCCCTTTCTCGCGCCCGTCGTGCGCGTCCCTTGCCCTCGGCCCCTTTTCAACTGCCCTTTGCTACCGCCCTTTGCAACCGTCCTGACCGAGCTGTTCCACAGGCTTTACAACCCTGGTTCTCCTACTCAGTCGTTTTCTACTAGCTTTCGAGCTATCAAACCTATCCTCTATACTACAATAGAGGGTACTCACATAGATGCTAGTAGTCTTCATACAAAACAGCCAAAACCCCAGGTTTTAGGACTTCTTATCATACGGAGGTAGACTTGTTCTACTACACCTGGCTTCGGGCCAGACCAGTACTTTGCTGGGCTGTTTTGCTCAGTTTCTGCAGCAGCCATGCAGAGTGCAAGCACTTCAGCTTTAGTGTCAGAAGAATTCGCCATATCGATGAAGCGGGTCGTGAATTGTAATGTTCGTGAAGATAATGCGTAGTTCAGCACACAGTGGAGCGGGGTCCGGGTGGGTCGACGACCCGTGGGTCGACGATCCACCCGGACCCCGCTCCACTGTGTGCTGAACTAAGTATTATTTTCAAGAACATTTTCAGTCTGCATTGTCCAAAGTTCAACGTGTACAATTTTGTTTACAGTCAGGTATTCTCAATAAAGCCACCCCGTGCCCGAACCGACATATCTGCCTCATTCACCTACCAGGCTTGGCCAGGTATCGCTTGCAATGGGGCGAAAAAAGGACATCAGTTGGCTTTAGTGATCTGTAGCATCGGTCCTTTCGCTATTGGTTAATTTGAATACGTTTACCCGGGTCTTCATGATATGTATACAGAGAAATACAGCAGTTGTACTGTACACCGTGCCGTACGGCGTACAGTGCCCCACGCAGTACAAATGTATAAGCAGGGATGCGGTCAGACCAATTAGCCTTATTTGCCTACCGGCCTTACCTAGAGGCCCCATAATGAGGATACCTGACTGCTGTTTAGTCGGTGCATGGTTCCGGTCGCTCTTGGAGGATTATAAATAACATGCCTTGCGGCAGGCAAGGCGCACACAAAGCGCGGAGAATTCCAAAAAAATCCATCCTTAAGATCGAGAAGGGGTTTTGATTGCTTCGAAGAAGGTCCGTTCACCCGCTGTGACTGGGGTTGATAATCGGACAGAGAGAGCAATCCTGACGTGTAAGGATGTGTACCCAATACCTTTTCTTCGAAGCTGTCGAGTCTTTCTTCTACTCATTGCAAGGACTGATACCCATATATATTTATACGACATCATCGAGCTAGACGTCCTGTACTAATCTACCCGACCCTTCTGATGTACAAGTCGAATGCGCAATGAATACAAGAGGGCGTAAAGGGTAGAGAAAATATTCGTTAAAAGTTGTCAAGATCACCCGACGGATCGTCACTGTTACTGCTAAGTATGTCATAAATGGCCATCGAGTCCTGCTCCTCGTCCGTCGTTTTGCGACATTACTACTGATCATCAATCCAGGCCGTAAACAAAGCGTCGAAAGAATCATCAAAATATCCCGGTCCAGAACTATCGCAACTGTCATTTCATTCCTGCGCGGAAAGCCAATACGTATGAATAGATTCCAGAAACTCAGTGGCATCTTCATTGTTCTGCTGATCGACATATTCCTGGATGTAACCGCAAGTATTAACTATTTTCGGATCGGCCGAATTAATCCGAGCCTTGCTCTCCGTTGTACAATACATGGCCGTAATAAAATTGCTCTGAAGTGTGCAAACAGAACATGTTTGCTTGCTTAGCAACAGTCGGCGATCGGGTCTCTGCCGCCATCGATAACCCAGCAAACCGCTTTTTCTGCCTATATTGCAGAAGGGGATACGTCGCGGGCTTTCCGATCGCGGCAAACAGTTACCATCAATTTCGAGGTTGAGGCTTCAGCTTGTTTGGAGGGAAAACGGGCCGAATATACGAATCAGATAGTTTCTTGTGGTGTAATTGAACGTTGTACCTCATTACTTCAGGGAATATCCGGAGTAGTCGGCAGGCAGTCAGTTGCTATCGTTAGCGTTAATTCAGGCAAGATTGCCGGAGTAATCGCCTAGGTTTTATTTCAGAGTTTAGCGTTGTGGCGGACGTAGTCAGGCCCACGGTCGCTTGGTCTGATGAGTTAGCGGTGAAGCTGAAGGGTGTGGTTCAAGGTTGATGATAGCTGGTGGTCGATCTATTCATTGACGAATGCTGCAACCACTAATTCTTTTATATCAATCTTTTCTACGAGGGGAGAATCACATCACATTCCTATGCATTGGAACTAATGGATAATAAACGTTGTCAACGGAATAGATTAGGAGCTAGTTAGATATGTAAATCCGTTTCTTCCGGAACTGATTTAGGCTTCCAGTTGTGATATGTTGGCCACTATAGGAAACCGGATATCCACTCTTGTTCTATTTTCACAACAAGTTGAGTATGTTACACGACAAAAAGTGGCGATGATGCGTATTTTTAAGAAAGGTAGCGACTTTTGTGTGACTTGCACTCAGCTTGACACCATCATCGACAAGAGCACTCTCAAAACGAAGAAGTTTCTTTATGTCCATTTCGCAGCGCGTATGTTGGGGGTCTGTTAACAACATACCATGAAGGTGCTATGCTTCAAACATCGAATGTCATTTCAACGGGTTGAAAGTACAGGGGTTTTGGTTTGTCTTTTTCATGAAATCTTGGATCGAGGGGTTCAACCGAGGACAAAAAATTATGTACGGTTCCTCTAAGGGTCAAAACCGCACCTAAAGTTTGAGGAAGGGTTCTTTTCACGGGTTATTATTTGTACAGATTCAGATGGAAAAAATCGCTGTGTTTATCCATATTGCCAAGGATCGACAGAGGACAACTTTATCTGCGACAGTCAACTTGAAGATGAAGATCTTCCTTCCACTACAAACCAAACCCTTTAACCCGATTGGGCACATTGGCAGGTCTTCATCAATTCCAAGGAACTAGCTTGCTTACGACTCAGTTCAAATTCCCGATGCACTACACGACACGTGTGAACGCACCACTGTGAATGAGCATTTGTAATGCTCTGTTTGCGAGCGCTTGGGCCCCAGCCCCTTCTGCACACTCCATCAGTATTTGAGCAGCCTCCTTGGCCATTTCCAGACGTTCTCCCTGCAGCGGACGAGCCTCAAACATTTGTGTGAGTACGGAAAGGCCCTCATTAAACAGGCCCGCAAGCGAGAGCTCCTGTACGAACTCCTGCCGCATAAGTTGCACGCCATCCGTACCCTGCGCGTGGTATCCGGACAACCCCGCGGAACAAGCACCCGGCTCAGCGACGTCGGCGACCACGAACCCGCTCCCGTCGCCCAGACTGCCGTCCGCAAATAGCGCGCGGAACAAGGCTGCGCTCTCGGCGTGCTCGTTGACCACGCTGTGCAACCTTGCAAGCGTCGTCTTAAGCGTTACGACAGAGCGGTCCTGCGGCTTCGCTCTTGCCGCGGCCGAAACGCCCGGGTTGGACACTGAGGCAATGGCCGTCTGCACGGCAGCTTTCCACAGTGGGGCGATGGTCATCTTCGTCACGGAGCAGTCCGATTCCAGCTTCTTCAGTTCCTTCTGCACCGTCGTAATTACACCGCTCAGGTACGACAACCGGAGACGCGCCGGCGCCGGCGCGACCGGCCTGAGATTGCGAGAATGGAACGACACCAGCGGATCGCCGTGCACGAAGCCCCTTGGAACGGTCAGCACGGCGACGCGTGACGTCGCCGACGGATATGACCAGACGAAGCCGTGCCTGTTGTTGAAGGGCTGCCCGCGCTTCGACGTCAGCCCGCTGATCAGCACGAGCGTGCCAGGCGCCGGTGGTGCACGCTCGGAGAGAGGGGGCGGTGAGGACGGGCGAATCGACATGTGTGCGCGGGCAAATGGAAGTGGGGCCGAGCGAAATGAAAGATGAGGTATCTTTGGTACGAAGATGGTCAGAAGGTCGCGTTCCAGGGGCATCGTACCTCGAGTTAAAGTGTGCCGTAATTTGAACTGCGGCGACGGAACGGTCTTACAGTGATGTGGCAGTTCGTCGTTAGGCGACCCTTCGTGACGACGCCCCTTCGTAACAACGACTTAAGTTCACGGTGTTGATTCTGAAAAAAGGCAATTCCAATTGAATTAAAACGAAATAAATAATATTTCAATCTAATGAAAAGTTAATTAAATTAAAAACAAAAATTAGTCAGTAAATTAAAAATTAATAAAGTGAAAAAGTAAGTAATTCCATCAAATAATATTGTCATTTAAGTCAATCATAACATAATAAACAATTAATGAACAAAAAGAACAAAAATAGGCTTCAAGTACGAATAAAGTACGCAAAAAAAGGATTAAAAGATAATTGGGATAAACTGTAAAAGACTTTAAACAGAAATACAACAAAATTACAATAGAATTAAAGTAGAATTACAATACAATTACAGTAGAATTACAATACAATTACAATAAAATTACAATAAAATTACAATAAAATTACAATAGAATCATAATAGAATCATAATAGAATTTCAATAGATTTTAATAAAGGCTAATATAATTGCAAATTTTACAACTTAATAAAAATGTAATTACAATTTAATAAAAATAATTGAATTTAACTGGTTATTTGTGGAGCCGGCAATTTTAAGGGTATATTATCCCCTAATATCGGAAAAATTTCTTCTTTGCTGATTTTTGCGAAAAAGAATCATTATGCGGTTCATTTTCGGACCAATACAAAAAATAAATGAAAGAAGTTTTTTTAACGTTTTTAAAAATGCAATTACGAGGAAGCGCATTGATCATGTCATGATAAGTGCTTTATCATCATTTGATTTGATTATAATTACCATCGACTCAACGCGTGATCATCACGGTGAGCTTTACCATCAACGCTCTTTGAGGAAAGGCTGGGAATAACGTTAGTTTGGGACAGCCACTTTTGAACGGATTTATCATTGAGCTAACTCGCTACGTACAGTACGAGGGCTTTCAACGATCTACTGAGAATGTTTTTCTTTCTTTTTATCGAAGAAAGATATTTAAAATGGCCGGCTACAAATTTTGATAATATAACCAAAGTTTAAATTTCGGACAATAATAAAAGGTATTGAAAGACACAATAATACTGTGTCAGGATTTCAAAAGTATTTAAACCCTGAATTTGTACTCAAGTTGAAATGGTTTTACAATCCCGTAACTCCCTGGAATTTTTATCTCGTTTCGACACTAGTACTCATAAATGTTATTTTATATAGAAAGTTTACTTGTTATAGCATTAGCGTTTACGTTTATAACTATCAATATTGAATATATTTGTCAGTGAGTTATCTGCAAATGATTTAAAATTGATGGTATACTAATATTTGATTAAATTTTATGATAACTAAGGAATAGTAGATTTAAAATATCTTAAAATACGAACTAGCATCAATAGTAAACGTTTAACTCACAAACAATTCTTTTTAATTCTTATTATTGCTTAACAGGATAATTTAAATTATCATATACAGGTATTAAATTTCAATTGATTCTCTTAAAAAACGATTGTTCAGTACAAAAATTTCAAACTCTACTATGAAGTAAAAATACAGTACATGAATCAATATTAAAATTTTATTCATCAATTAGTAGATCGAAAAGCAAACATGCTAAAAATTTTAAATGCTGAAAATTAGTAAGAATACAATAATTGAACGTTTCTTTGCAATCATCACAATATTAAAAGACGAAATTAAAAAAAGGTTAAATAAGTTCCTATTGAAATTTTGAAGTTTGAACTAGTTGGATTGGGCTATTTGGTTCGATGGCTGGCTGGCTAAGAGAGGCTTCTCATCTTTATTCTACAATTAATCCCTCTTTTTAGTCTTTTAAAATCCCTAGAATTTAAGTTGCATATCATATCTACAATTCAATTTAAGCAGTTGCTTACTATTGCAAGGTATGTACAAAAGCATTACAAACTCTGCAGACTTTCTATAAAGTATGCATAAATTCTACAAAATTTCCAACAAGACAAGTAGCAGTGAGCTTCGCTGCTGTAGCGAGCTGTGAGTTTTGTGAAGACTTTGTGATAATTGTTTCTGGTGCTTGTCGTACCATTTTTTATTCAACCAATAAGTAAGATATTTCGTTAAATCTTAATTTTTGTCGTCTGCTAGGGCGGACTTTGGAACTATCGCATTTTACATCTTACTGTCATTTTTATGCGAAGGGCATTCCGAGATATAAAACGCACTCAAACGGCTGCAGTGAATAACGCACAGAGCGCCTGCTGCCAATTTTCGAAAACTTGAAATTGGTTCAAATTTGGCACCACAGTTCCCCATTCAGATTCCAAGCTGCTGAAGTGCCTGTCTGGCCAGTTGCTTGGGTCTTTTATTTCAAAATAGCAGTCTCTGAACGCATATAGAACATCGTGAAATAATTTTAGCAATGCATCATAAATATCCTCTGTATGAGGCAATTCTTTTCAACGCACTTTGACAAAACAATGGAACTCTTACTCAGTTTCTTTCAGAGAAATCACCCTTTGAACTTCCATTCCGTGTTCGGATTGAATGTAACGACTGATAATTGCGTCTTTGTATAAGTCAAACTCTTTGTATAATTTTAGCCGGCTGGCATGCACTTCTTTCTCCATTACTCAGGTTTTCCAAAACATAGTTACGTGTTGAAAGAACCTCAATAACTCTTCTTGATCCTGTTCAACATAGACAAAGTTTTTCGCCTTCGTTAAAAACATCCCTGGCAACCAAAATTAATTCGTCTTTTCCATGGTTCGGCATTTCTCCTTGTGATTCCCGTTGTCGAGAGAATTCTCTGTACTTTGAAAAGAATTCGTGGATGATAGGATGATTTTCACCCATAACATTTTTATCTTTGTTCAGATTTAAATGCCGTTCTAGTATAGCCTCGTTCATAGAAACTTGTGTCTTTTTGATGACCTGAAAATGACTCTTAGAGGCAGTGAAGGTTTTAGTCCTGTAAAATTTCCACGGGGGTCATTTTTTTCGTGAACGGGATGGGGAGCTACTGAGAGTATTTTGTAGCATTGTGACCAAGTCCGGCCACTCCATCAATTGAATCTGTAGTTTGCATATTCTTTGCTCTAATCATGCGCAGGACTTCTTTTGCTCCCATTTCTCCACAGACAAAATGGTATTGTATAGTATTAATTAATCTGAAAGAATTCATTGTACTACACTAGACCAGTTGAGCTGTGTGCGATTAAAACGACCAGAAAAGAAGGATAGAGGACAATGACGCTGGCTCGAGTGTGGGAGTTTCGGATCCTGAAACGGAACCTGTGTTGCAAACCCCGACCGATACTCATTTGAAGCGTCAGTGTAAAAAGAACCTCTTCGCTGAAGCAGAGCACAATACTGGATTCCAAATCTTGCATACTCGATTCGAAACATTGGAAATATTTATGTTCCCATCGAAGGGCTTGAAGCCCGGTTTTTATCATTTCGAGCAACTTCGTACTTCCACCTTCTTTGTAAATGTTGTCCAGAAAGGCATGTAGAGGTACAAAAAGGTGCGAAACATTTGTAATTCCGTATTTAATCCACCGTAACGCACAAAGAAATTGCTGAATGTTTGCTCCGGATGTCGGTTGGTTCATTTATTTATGGAAATCCACGCGAGAGTGGTCAAACCGTATACCTTCTGCAGAAAGTTCTCGTCTACACCAGCGCAGAAATTTGCAAAAAAGTTTGCATTTCTCTGGGTGAAGAAGGATTAGATACTCTCTACAGAGGGCGAATAACTGTACGCTTGTCAAAAGACCATAAAAGGTACTTTGGAAAATCAGTATGTCTTCGAGCAAGCAACAAACGCACAGACATTTATGTAACTCTTTTGGAATAATCGATATGAGGGATGATTGCAAATGAGCAAAAAGGTTTGTAGTTCCATGCAAAACTCAGCTTGGGCTCTATATCCCTTGTAGAGTGATAAATGACTGGAGCTCTTGGCTTTTCTTTGCCAGCTAAAACTGTCAGTACCCGATTGGTACATCGAAATTTACGAAGAACTTTTCCCCTTGCAGGCGAGGGAGCTCTTGTTTAATAATTGGCATGGGGTACTGAGGCTGCAGGGTGTAGTGATTCACGTGCCTTAGGTCAACAGCGAACCTAAACCGGGCGGGACCAAGTTTAGACACTAGAAGCTGAGCAGATGCCCATTATGATTGACAGTTGAGAAAAGCCATCCCTTTTTCCACCAATGTATGCACAGGCCGCTTCAATGATGGGCCTGGCTTCGAAAACATTTTCTCAGCTTTAACCTTTGCGGTATTGTGCTCGATTTAATATCAATGACAAGCGGTGGGTTCTTTTTCCAGTGGTCCACCGGACGAGGCGCTACGGATAAAATGTCCAGAAGATCCTCAGGAAGAGCCTTGCCGTATGCCTCTGTCCGTAAACCAAGTTCCACATCTTTTTCCTTCATTCGTTGGACTGCATTTTTTTATTTTTCAGTCTGATCAATATCAACACGGTCTATTAGCGCCGGACCAGGGATCGGATCAAGCTCTTGTCGGGCTGAATTCAATTTCACTTTGTTTGGTATAGCGTGTGCCTCATGATATCCTGTAGGGATTTTCCGTTCTACTCTCGTTTTCATTAAGCGACTGCAGCACCCTTCTATTAATTCCTCAGTCGGATTACCAACAGTTGCGCAATCTTTTTATGAAGTTCGCCCCTATTTTCTTCTAGTAGTGTTTTGGTGTCGACATGTAAGTGGGAAAACCGGTAAATCAATGATGAATGGTTCTCAAGCCAATTCTTCGTCCACCACAAGGTATGCTACATTCGTTAAGAGAAAATTGAACAGTTCTGAGATGGAGAATTCCTCGGAACTTCTTATTTCCGGGAGAATAAGAACTCTTCAGCGTCATAAGAATTATTTTTAAGCGCGACACGAAGTACGCGGGCTCAATTGAAGAACTGCTTTTTCGGCTTTAGTTGGTGATGAAAGACTTTCATCTGCACCTTAATCGGGCCATCTGAAACTGTTACAATAGCTTCCGGTTTGGAATCATTTGCATTGAGTTTTCCGACGGTGTTTTTGATTTCCGACACCAAACTCTTCTTATCATGAGCTCTGATATTTTGAACAGTGCAAATATATGAAAGAGACTCATCATACGCTTTCAAAAGGCCCGTTTTGTCCACTTCGGGGCATTCCTTACTGTCATGAAGCATATGAAGAATTCCATTTCTTTGCGTGCAAGAGAAAAACGGCAAATAGTTGTCTCCTTTTCCTTCCTTTTTCATTTTTCCTCTTTAGATGTTTTCGGAATGCTGTTATTTGTACAATTTGATCATTCCGGCAGTCTTTTTGACATTTTTATAAACACCATTGTAGTAGAATGAATTCTTTCCAGATTAACTAATATTATGTGAGAATAACATATGGTGGTATGTTACCACCATATATTATCCACATATTGCGCCTTAACTTAGTAGCCCACAGACACGTGTAGTTTTTGTTTTGCTATACAAGCCGCGCATTTGTCTCTCTACGCGAGCGCACAATAAAGAGCAACTTACCTTCTTACTTTTGTCCTGCGTGCTGAAGCGCCGTGCGTCCGTTGAACCTCCCTGTTCCCCGTCCCAGAGAGTCAAGTAAGTGTGTTCTGATGACTCTGGCCAATCAACTTTCTGCAACCGTCGTTTGTCTCGTTCCCCTTTTGCGACTGTCCTTCACCATCTCGCCCCTTTTTAGACCGTCTTTCTTCACCATCCCTCTTTTCGCGCCCGTCGTGCGCCCCCGTCCGTCTTTCGAGCCCGTCGTTCTCCACCGTCCTACCTCCGGCGACCGTCGTTCGCCACCATATCTCACGCCTCTTTTTTGCGCCCATCGTGCGCTTCTTCGCTCTCAGTCGCATATCTACTGCCCCTTTGCTGCCATCCCGTCCGAGATGTCCCATAGAAATTACACCCC